>CATIWQ010855952.1:0-16586 GCA_949673415.1 Euphorbia schlechtendalii | reverse complement strand
ATTTCGATCGAACCCGGTCAGATCCAAGTTTAAGAATCATGATTTTTACCAAAACTACTAAAAATTTTATTGTATTGTAAAAATGATTAATTTATCATTTACAAATTTATATTAAAATTTCATGTCTTGTTAATTAACAACCTTTAATTTAATTGATTAATAATTTCTTTTCTCATATAGATTTTGGCGAATTCATCTAATCATGAAAAAATACTGAAAAGCTCATTTAAACTAGTAAATTCGTAAATTTGAGTTGAACTTATCATTAGCTTGAGTCGAGGTTAAAAATGCAAGGCTCGGGGACCTCGGCAAGCTGAGTTCAAATCTTATTATCTTCATGCTGATCCAAACTTAGGTATATTCAAGTTGGGTTGAGATAATTAACATAATAACTTTCCAATCGAGACTAATATTGAAAAAAACAAAATTAACTGTTTATCAAATTTTGACATTATTCTTTTTAATTTTTCAAAATTAAACTGAAATGGATTAAAATGAAGTAGTATTTTGATGTAAATTTATAATAGTAAATAACCATATTTAATAAAAATGAAGTAAATTGAATTTAAATTAGTAATTGAACTAAAGTAAATGAAAGAGACTGAATTCAATGAATGTAATCCATCATCCAAACAAATAAGCTTGATATGTAGAGGTGCAAAGGAGTTTGGCGGGTGGCAGAGGCACGTTGAAGTCACGTGCAGTCAGCCTTGGACTGAGAGGCTCTACCTTGCACCCAAACCATGACCATCTTTAAAGCCAAGTTTTTCTCATTTCAATTATTTATTTCTTAACATTCTTCTCTCTCTCTCTTATTGTTCAAATTTACGTTTGTTACTCTACCTTTCTTCTTTTCTTTTTCTTTTTTTCAAATTTTATTTTTTCTTTAATTTCTAACTTTCCATGTGTAAGTCATTAATTATTAAATATACTATAGGTTACTACATTCTATATAATTTTACAAAAGTGACGCATAAGCAACACAATGAGATGAATATACTAGTCACCCAAGAAATTAATTTCCAAATGAGCGAATTTATGTAATTCATTTGGAATTTTTTACAACTAATTAATTAAATACATGCAAAAAAAAAAAAAGAAATGAGTACTTTGATTCCTTCTCCCTACCATATATCGGTTAGTCTACCTTACTAGAATAGTTTAATAAATAAGAATCATGCCTTCGAAGTTTGAGATTTTGAAAATGGTGCTTTTCTTACCTCTTATTTATTTTGAGGCAACCTCTTACATTTGCCGTTTGAAAAATATTTGGTATGCTCTTTTCCCACCCCCAACTTACTGTACCAAATGGCTGGTATGCATAAATGTACTGATAATTGTAATTTTTAAACAAAAATATATTCAATATAGAAAGAGGTTTTAGAGAAATAAACATATATGACTGCAAATATAGTCATTAAAATGATTGCAACATGTAAATACCAAATAATGTTGGACATACCATCACAGATAATTAAGATAGTATTTCGCATTGCTTTAAAGTTAGTCAAATTAGACTATAAGCAACTTTTAATGTATAAACATTTTCTAAAAATTATAAGTAGATTATTAGCTTAATTTTAAGCGGTTTATTAATAAATTAAAATTATACAAGTACATATCCGTTTAACTTTATACAAAATAAAATTTAGTTTTTTTACGTTTATTTTTTTATCGCTCAACATATATTTACAACGTATAAACTTCTATGTTAAACTAATTTTTATCAAATTTTTGAACTAGTTATAGTTTAGAAATTTAAAACATTTTAACAACTTGTTCTAAAAATCCTAGCAATGAGTTTAAAAAACCCTCTAAGTTATAGGTATCAATTTGTTTAAGTTCCAACTTAAGTCACAAACTTATAAAAAATTAATCGTATTAGATATTTCTTCATAATCATTTAGAGATTTAATTGAAATTATGGTCCAAAAAAGTAATTGATGATTGCATTGTGGTTATTACGTCGTTTTCTGACGAATTAAATTATTGAAAAATCAAAGATGACCGTTGGCATTTGCTTTTATTTTTCTTTTTAATGGCTCGACCCTCTGCCGGCGGCCGGCATCCTGCGGCATCTAATTTCATGTTCTCTCAATGACTTAAGTACCCTTTCGAAAGTCACTTGTAATGTATGAATGATTCATTGATTTTGAGTATTGCCGATGTAATTTGTAAAAAATAATTAGAAAACGTGTAAGATACTTTTACCGATTCCTAATATTAATTATTTTAGAATTTTCATTAAAATTAATTAGACATTTAATGCAATACTAAAATGATTAGTTTATCCTTTCTATTTTATAATAAAAAATTTTTTCTTAATTATTAACTTGTAAACTGATTTTATACTTAATCTCTTTACAAACTAATAGAAAAATAAATTAGAAAAAAAATTAAAAATTACATTTATATTTTAAAATGATAAGTAAAAGAAATATTAGTTAAAAAATTTAAAATGGCTAATACTAGAAGTATTAAGTACCCAAACACTCTTATAATAAATAAGCCATTTAAATAGCAAAACCACCGCAAAAAAAAACGTACTTGCGTATTATTTTTGGCCGTATCCAGCTTATTAGTAGTTATTATATCTTGCCAAAATGAAGACAATAATTCAAATTATATATATAAGTGTGAATGAGCTATATAAATATTTGAAGAAACCCTTTAATACTAATGCAAAAGCATGATTGTTTTTTATTGTTATGTATTTTTATACGATTATTTGATGGGTGTTATAATATATGAGTAGTTAATTCGAATATTTCGGATGTAACAAAATAAAAAGTCAATTATTTTTGTTGAAATTTGTTAATGCACACAAGCATCCATTATATTGATAACGCCGACGCGTAAATTGTAATTAAAAGAATCCAATGGTGTGAAATTAATTGGTTAGTTGCAACAAATATTAAATATTTAATAAAATAGTCATTTTTTTGAATTGTAAAGTAACACTACTAATTAAATTTGAGTTGAATAAGCAACGGGCTTAAGTATTTAACGACAAAACTAGTATGTTAAACACTCCCTGATGAGAGAGAAATGGATCAAACTTGCAGTTGCGCCAAGCAAAGTGAGAATTTAATTAGTGTGAACTTATAAACATAAATTTGTCATTTTCTTCATCTAAAAAGCACATCTTGAATTGCACATTGGCAATTTATTAATTTCCTCATAAGACCCCTAAATATAAATTTGTTCGATTAATTGGCCCCTAATTCTAGTTGGATGGGCAGGCCAAATAAATGTTCACGTACCGTAATAAATGTTCAAGACCCCTATATATAATTTAAAATTTTTTTAAAATTACTAATGGTAGATGAATTTTGTTTTTATTAACATAAGGCTTAATGCATCTTGAATTCCCTGAACTTGTCCCTAAATTCCGGATTCCCCCCTGAACTTTGAAATGTTATCAATGCCCCCTTAAACTTGTCTAAAAGTTCTCAATTTCCCCCTGAACTTGTCCCTAAACTCCGGATTCCCCCATGAACTTTGAAATGTTCTCAATGCCCCCTTAAACTTGTGTAAACGTTCTCCAACACCCCCTCAATGTAACATGACAAGTTGCTTTAATGAGCGCGTGAATGAAAAAAACTATTTAAAAAAATTAAAAAAGAAATAGATATCCTAATGTTAATATTCTAACGTTACAAAAGTTCAAATCCCTAAATCATTCTTCATCTATTTAACACCCGAATCAGATTTCTCTTTCCAAATTGAAAACTTTTGGACAAGTTCAGGGGGAAATTGAGAACTTTTAGACAAGTTCAGGGGGGCATTGAGGACATTTCAAAGTTCAGGGGGGAATCTGGAGTTTAAGGACAAATTCAGGGGGAAATTGAGAACTTTTAAACAAGTTCAAGGGGCATTGAGAACATTTCAAAGTTCATGGGAGAATCCAGAGTTTAGGGACAAGTTCAGGGGGTTCAAGATGCATTAAGCTTTAATATGATGGTATATGAAGTTCAAAACTTGATATAAAATACACAAACTTATCATTTAACAGCTAACATAATGGTTAAAGTTAATATTATTCGTCAAAAGTGACCTTACATTTTCTAAACCAGCTCGCTTTCCATTTCACTATTTTACAATTCCACTAATGCTGTCTTCTTTTTTCAAAACTTCACCTCTATCCAATCATTTTTTACTTATTCCACGAAATAATCATTCCGTCAACCAAACGAGCTAGTTTAACAGGTAGTCATACATAGGGATGGCAACAGGCCGGTTCCAGCTTGGACCAGGTTCGGATCCGTTTGAAAGTATTGGATCCGGATCCGTTAGATCCATAATTTTAGGATCCAGATCCAACGGATCCCACGGATCCGGGTCTATAAACGGATCGAAAACGGGTCCATGTAATTAACATCAAATTCTAAGTTTCAGCTTTCATACTTGTACATTTCATCTTATTTTAAATAGTTTACATGCTCATTCAATTATGTTCATGCAATTGGATTTAAGTGGATCTCAAATAATATTAATTATCCAATATTTTCGAGGTAAATAATAAATAAAAAAGTAAAATTAATCTTTAGTTACGGATCCGGGTCCGGATTCGAGTTTCATTGTAAAATCCGGACCCGGATCCGACTTATCTATAAAATTAAGATCCAAATCCTAAAAAACAGGTCCGGATCCACGGATCCGGACCTGGTGCGGGGTCCGTTGCCATCCCTAGTCATACATGGTGCCAATTCAACATAATAATTTATGAACTGATCCTACATCTATAGACTCGTTGACATAGTACCATGTTTAGGTTACTATAATTATTTAAAGGCTCAATGCATGGATCACCCTCTAGGGATGGTAACGGATCCTGGACCCAGTCTTGATATGTATATTCAGATCCGTTACTTAGGATATGAATCTTATGTTTATAAATCCGTTGGATCCAGATCCAAGAAAATAGATACGGATCCGATACTGGATTTTACAATGAAATCTGGATCCAAAACTCGGACCCATAATTGATGATTTATTACACAATATTTATTATTTCCGTCGAACTTATTGGATAAATAATATTGTTTGAGATCCATGTAAATCCAATTGCATGGACATATGTACATGAACATGTAAACTATTTGAAAGATACATGTATTGAAGCTGAAACTAAAAATTAGATTTTAATTACATAGATCCGTTTATGGATCCGGATCCGTTAGATATGAATCTGGATACTAAAATCATGGATACAACGGATCTAGGATGGATCTGGCCCGTTTCCATCCCTAATCACCTCTTGAACTTATCCGAAATAGTCACTTGTCATCATGAACTTTTTAATGTTTCAAATACCCCATAACTTGTTTAATATGTACCAGTTCGCCTCTTCTTGTCACTTATCAATTTCTGGTTAATTTGATTATATAAATATATCATTATTTTTATTTTTCTCTTTCCAACCAAAGATAACATGTAACTTTGATGGACCAAATTGATGATTTTTTTTTGCAAGTTCAATGTTAATAAATGACCAAATACATCATTACCCCCCTCAACTTGATTTTAAAAGTCGGATGCCACCCTCAACTTTTAAAAGCATCAGTTACCTCCCTTAACTTGGTAAAATTGCACCAGTTTGCCCACTCAATGCCACGTGTCAACTTCTGGTTGGAGAGAAAAAAATCAGAAAAATGACATCTTTAAAAAGTCAGACCAACCAGATTCTGACACGCTAAGTAGTTCATTTTTACCAAGTTGAAGGGGGTATCTGACCCATTTGTAAGTTGGAGGTGGTATCCAACTATTGGAGTCAAGTTGAGGGGTAATGATGCATTTACCTAAAAGTATTAGCAAAGTTATCATCCATTAAATTTTTTTTATCATAGATATCCCGGCTTTGAACGCATAATTCTATGGAAAATATTTAGAAATTAATTAGTTTTATATATGACAAAGTTTTGAAAATGCTTAAATCAAGATAAATATCACATAAAAAATCTATTTTAATATATTAAATTTAACTCAAATAAATTTAGCAAGAGGAATAACATTTGCATATTGGATATCGATTATAACATCTATAACTTAATTAGAAGTTTGATTAGAAATAGTTAAATCACCTATATATGTAATACTGTGGCAAAAAATACAGTGCTATGGTTAAATTTTTTTATTATATGTATGAGTGATATTTTTTATTATCTAATCTAAGTATTATAATTATGTTGTTTTTTAAACAAAACACATAATACTAAAAATGTAGATTAATTTAGTATTAGGACTATAATTCTATATTTATTTAAAAAGAAAACGTGTTTTGGAAGAAAAATGGTATGTATGTCAAAAAAAAAAGAAAAATATATATATTAAGCAATTAATTTACAGTTCCCTTGACTCAAAGCAAAAGCTCCACCTACTGTAATACTTTGAAATTAAAAACTAGAGCTTTTCTAAATAATTAAAATAATTATTTAAAAATGGGAAGTTCAATTTTAAAAAATTGTTTGATATGTTTAAATTATTGTTAATTTTAATATATAAAAGATGTGTCATCACTCTCAGCTGGAAGACTGTTACAAAGAGACAGAAAGAAAGAAAGGAGCTTCTCATCATCATCATCAGATCTGCTCCTCCTTTCTTCACTCGGTTCCCAACTCGGTCCTTTGACTCTTGTTCATCTTCCGAGTTGCCTCGTTTTCTTCCACTCTTTGGCATTCCTTTTCTTTCTATTTTAATTTAATTTTCATGTAGAGCCTGTCTATGCATTTTCGGATGGATACCGGAGGTTGAATTTTTTCATAATCGCATTGGATGTACCGATCGGTTGAATGGTGTATTTCCAGACTGTCTTACCGCATCTACGGTGAATGACTGGATTTCCCGGCGAATTCGCCGTCGTTGAAGATGTTCAGGGCAGCGAGATGGAGGGGCGAGAAGAACAAGATCAAGTCTGAATTTAAGCTGCAGTTCCATGCTACTGAGGTACTCTTTTTCTTTCTCTGTTTCTCCACATTTAGCATTTTTTTTAGCCAGGTCTGGTTTGGATGCTAAAAAAATTTTAAATTCGGGATTTTAAGTTCTGAATTGTCAACTTAATTTCTTAATAATGCAGCCACAACTTTCATTAACTGAGAGCATTAAATGGATATTCGATTCCGTTAGGCCACTAATTTATTTTTTTGGAGATAAAATTTCTCTGTGAACTGCTGTTGTTAACGGCAATCAGTAATTAGAAGAGTGAAATTGGTTTTGGTGATCTTTGGATACAGGTACCAGAGCTGAATGTGGATTCATTGGTGGTATCAGTGGTCCCTGGGGATGTGGGAAAGCCATCTGCTAAACTAGAGAAGGGTATAATCGGAGAAGGAAACTGTCGATGGGAATGTCCGATATACGAAACTGTGAAATTCAGCCAGGACGCAAAAACAGGGAAAATCATTGAAAGGATATACCATTTCATTGTCTCAACTGTAAGAAATTCCTAATTTGAGCTACGCTAAAGCTTTTTTAGCATCTCATGGCCTAATTGGATCTCATCGGCATCTTGTAGGGATCATCAAAAAACAGTATAATTGGGGAGGTTTCAATTGATCTTGCAAATTATGCTGAGGCTACAAAAGCTTCCACTGTTTCACTTCCCCTGAAGAATTCAAAATCTAATGCGGTTTTGCATGTGAGTTAATCCTCTCTCTCTCTAGCATTTATACTGGTCACAGATATAGATCTCAAAATTAATGATGAAGATGCAATTTAGTTCAATTTTGGAATTTAACTTGAGCTATTTTTTTCAATAGATTTCAGTTCAGAGGCTGCAAGGAAACAACAACCAAAGGTAACAGTAATGTCATTGTTATTCCAGTCGGCTCTTTTGTTATTCAAAGTTCTTTTTTGTTGATTATGACATTGGTTATAACATTTTTTGATGGATTTGCAGAGATGTGGAAGAAGCTGAAGATGCAAACACTAAAATCCGGAATGCAACCCTAAATAACCTTTTAAGCTATAGTAATGGAGACGAAGGCATTCAGAAAAAATCCAATGAGGTATTGTTTCAACCTAGCACTGGAATTTGTGTTTGCATGATTCTGTAAATTAAACTGCAAGATGAAATTTATTATAAGCAGATAATTCTTTTATTTAAAAATCCCTGCGGTGTATCTCTTATGTTGCAGGTTCAACGCATTAATGATGCTAACCACAATGCTGAACTAAATGGTGACCGCAGAACATCTAGTGGATCTGACATTACAATGTCAAGTTCAGATAGCAGCTCTAGCCTCAATACCCCACGTGAAATCAGATCGAGAAACAATATCCTCCACCATGCCTTAGCTCCTCATAAAGCAACTGCAAATGGCTCAAGAATGGTCTACGAAGGGCATCCGCAAGCACAATGGGAGGCTGATTCGGATCATGGAACAAGTACTGACGAATCAGTGCAAGGTTCTCAGGGAACTCTTACAAGAGAAAGGTCCCAAGGCGCTTCTGATATTGAGATAGAGAAGCTGAAGGCTGAAATTGCTGCTTTGGCTAGACAAGCAGATCTTTCAGACTTGGAATTGCAGACTCTCAGAAAGCAAATTGTGAAAGAGAACAAAAGGGGACAGGATCTCTTAAGAGAAATTACAGGCTTGAAAGAAGAAAGAGACTCATTCAAGGCAGAATATGAAAAACTCGAAGCTTTCCAGAAACGCTCAGAGGAGGCGAAAAGCAGAAACAAGTCGCAGTATGAAGGCGGGGATGCACGAGTTTTTCTCGATGAAATCAGGCAAGAACTTGCTCATGAGAAGGACCTGAATGCTAATCTTCGACTGCAACTGCAAAAGACCCAGGAATCAAATTCCGAGCTCATACTAGCTGTGCAAGACCTCGAAGAAATGTTGGAGCAGAAAAATGGCGACTTATTTATTCCTTCCAAAAAATCAGGATCCCCTGACATGTACAAAAGCGAGACTGATGACGATGAAGCACAAAAGGCACTGGAAGAGCTGGTTAAGGAACACAGAGGTGCTGAAGAAACATTTGTGCTAGAGCAAAAGGTCATTGACCTCAACAGTGAGATAGAAATGTACAGGAGAGAAAAGGATGAGCTAGAGATGCAAATGGAGCAGCTAGCCCTTGATTACGAGATACTGAAACAGGAGAATCACGACATGTCCTATAAATTAGAGCAAAGTCAGCTGCAAGAACAACTGAAGATGCAGTACGAATGCTCCTCATCCTTTGCCAACATCAATGAATTAGAAGGCCAAATTGAGAGCTTGGAGAATGAGCTCAAGAAGCAGTGCAAAGAACATTCTGATTCCTTGGTGATTATAGGTGAGCTTGAAAACCATATTAAGAGCTTGGAGGATGAACTGGAGAAACAAGCTCAAGGATTTGAAGCTGATCTAGAAGTTGTTACTAATGCAAAGATTGAGCAGGAGCAAAAAGCCATCCAAGCAGAGGAAGCTTTACGAAAGACAAGATGGAAAATTGCAAACACAGCTGAGAAGCTACAAGAGGATGTTAATAGTCTGTCTGCCCAAATGGCATGTACTTTTGAAGCAAATGATAGGGTGGCTATGAAAGCAAAAGCAGAAGCTGATGAATTACGTATAGAGAAGAGTAAACTCGAGCAAATGTTTCAGAAAGCTAATGAAGAGCTCCGATCAGCCAGGGATGATTATGGAAGAAAAATGAATGGCCTTACCGACCAATTAAATTTGAAGATAAAACAGATTGAACAGCTGTTGGAGGAAATTGATGACAAATCAAAACAGCTGCAGCATCAGAAGAAGCATAATGAAGAACTTGCTGAGGAAACCCTCGGACTAAAAGATGAGCTTCAAAAGCTCACAACAGAAAACCGTGTCATTTCTGAATTAACAGAACAGAGAGAAAATATGAGCGCTGAATTGCAACAGCTGAAGGCATCACTGGAACACAAGGAAGAGCTGGTGCAAAAAGGAAACACAGAAAGGAACAAACTGGTCAATGCTCTTGCTTTAGCGAAGAAGGATGCAGACAAGTTGATGGAGGAATTAAATAGAATGACATCTCTTAAGTATGAGAAGGAGGTGAATGCACTCAAAGCTCAGTGTGAGGATTTGAAACATTCTGTTTCTGAGTATGAGACGGACAAAGAAAAACTTAAGAAGCAAATACTCCAGTTGAAGGGTGACCTTAAAAGGAAGGATGATACAATCTCCAGCTTGGAGAAGAAGCTCAAAGAAAGCAACAGACGCACGGGGCTTTCTGATAGCACAAAAACTAGTCCTAGAAATAACAAGTCTGCTCCAGTTCCTCATAAAGAGGCTGCGAATCTGAGGGAGAAAATAAAATTGCTCGAGGTAAATCCATAACTTCAGATTTCAATTGCATATAAATTAAGTAGGGTGAGCGTTTGCATATCTAAAAAAGATATAGAAGAATGTTTTCCTTAACATCGCTTATTTATCAGTAAACTAAATCCTTTGTTGTGTTTACATGAGATTTATAGTTTCTCCATTCATGTTGACAATGTTGGATTTTTTTTCCATTTATGCAGAATTTGATTCTAAAATGCACTTGTAGAAAACATTCTGATTACTCTCTGACTCTGCTGTGCTTGTATTGGACAGGGACAGATAAAACTGAAGGAAACGGCTTTAGAAAGCTCAGCAAATTCATTTTTGGAGAAAGAAAGGAATCTTCTAGACATAATTGAGGAGCTGGAAAAACAAGTGGAAGAACTCAACCAGAAAAGTACTACTTTCAGTGTCTCTCCATGCCAAGAGGTTGCTATAATTTATAAATTTCGAATCGTAACTGAAAAACATCTTTTGATATTCATGACAAGTATTGCCAGAGAATTTACATATTTGAGATAATATTATTTTGCACCTTATCGATTGTCCAATAACTATAAATGGCTTTTTACAGAAGGGGCTTGATGGAATTTCAACCTTTTTCCTCTCCATCCCTCATCTATTCTACCCTTTATACTACTCCATATCTATTGCTTCTTTAGATTATTGGCTTATAGTGCTCACTGTATACAATATTTCATAAAATCATCACTTTCTGATTGATTAATCTTGTCTTGCAGTTACATGAAGACTCATGCAATGGCATTATATCAAATAGTTGTTTAGCTGAAGATACAAAACAAAATGGAAATGTGAAAGCATTAGCCAATAGGTATCTTTTTCTGAGGAAAACATCAACGTTATTGAATTAATCTTTTTCTGGATATCATTTAAGACTTCCATTGACCACAATACATTTGCAAGTTATTGAACTATTTTTCATTTTCCTCTGCTCCTAGCAGTAATCTGGTTGTACCAGAGAAAGAAGAGACGAAAAGTATCATCGGCAATGGAGAATGCAACAACAGTGAACTAGAATCACTGAAAGAGAAAAATAGAATAATGGAAAACGAACTAAAGGAAATGCAAGAGAGATATTCTGAAACAAGTCTCAAGTTTGCAGAGGTTGAAGGTGAAAGGCAACAGCTTGTTATGGCCTTACGAAACCTAAAGAATTCGATGAAGAACAATTAGTTCTCTTGCTAATGTACCAAAACCCTTACGATGTGTATAGCTGAAGTGATTGGACGTGCAGACACAGAAACTCTAGATGTGAAAGTTCCAATGTATGAAATGTACAAAATCAATACGGAAGTTGCTAGGAATCCAAATGTAGGTAAGTTTTCTTCAATTTATACCCTTTTTGTGATTCTTTTATAGCTTTTTATGTATCTTGTTATTTTGCCTTAAGTATATAGTATAGCACTTGTGTTTTTGTCATTTAAAACTCTACAAATTCAACAAAGATATTGGTGGTTGTACAATATATATTTTTTTTGTCTACAGGAAACATCAGTTAAATTTGCCCTTTTTCATGAAATTCCCATTTTTTCCTGTCAAATAAGGAACTTGATCTGCTGAAGTCTGCTGTAACCGAATTGAATCAATTCAGGAGTGCAGTTGTTATTAATTCTGTTGAAATTGGATTCATGGGTTTGCTTGATTGAATATGAAAATTTAATAGGCATTGCTGTTCAGCTGTTTGCCTCATGTGACTGTTTTTTAACTGCGATTGTGGTCTTATATGTCATGTTGCAAACTTGCAATTAACTTCTGACTGGTTTTGTTTTTCTTGTTTAATTAATAGAAGTTGTTTGGAAGAACAAGTTTTGACCGTCCATAAATTATGTACTTCGTATGCTGTGTAGCAGTGTCTTTTTGTTAGAAAAAACATACATTTGCATTGCACACAAATGAGACTAGTTGACCTGAAAAGACGAATATTGAAACTAATTTGGTGGTTCTCCCAAATTTTTCAATCGGATAAAATCAAAGTAAAATTCAAGAACTTAGAATGAATTTTTGTTGTGAAATAGAATGAACCAGATTTTAGAAAATGTAATAAAAAAAACTTTTAAAATCGTTGCAATGTCAGTTTTTTATAAGCATGCAATGAGCAGTCGTAACCGTTCAAAGAAAAACATTGCGAAAAGTCATGTCCATTCGAGCAGTCGCAACGGTTTTAGATAGAAACATCGCAAAAAGTCGTTCCCGGACCCTCGTAAGCTTGGTATTGTAATAGAACTCGAAGAAACGTGCACTCCGCACTCTCCTGATTTTCGATGAAATATTATATCGCATTGATCAACTAGTTG
Organism: Euphorbia schlechtendalii; assembly: GCA_949673415.1. Taxonomy (NCBI): domain Eukaryota; kingdom Viridiplantae; phylum Streptophyta; class Magnoliopsida; order Malpighiales; family Euphorbiaceae; genus Euphorbia; species Euphorbia schlechtendalii. Next base: position 3,979 of record CATIWQ010855952.1, on the reverse strand, counting down.
ATCCAATTACACTAAAATACGTTGAGACTAGTTTCACTACAGGACACAACCTTAAGACATTCAATAACAATGACGGAAAATTGAAAATAATAGCTCAATATTATAACATAGTATGCATGGCTTGAATTCGAAAAAACTGAAAGTTATGAAAATGTATTGAGTGCTAGTCTTGTATGTACACCAAGTTGTAGAAGGTATAATTGGTGATCCAATTGTTGTAGTTTTGATCTGTAACCACCAATAGGAAATTATATTAAGGATCAGATCTAAAGATATTTTCTTATGTATAGATGACATGTTTCCTATAAACCATTAAAATAATAGCATAAAGTAATTTTATAACGTACCAGAGAAAAATTTGAAACTGATCCAAACTGCAGTTGCCCCACCAACAATGATAACAATGATGAACTAGATATAATTATTGGATTTAAAAGAGGATTCTGATTGGCTGGACATTAAATTATTAATGTCCCATTTCTCAACAAATTTTCCTTAACAGCCAGTGGTCCTACATTTTTTTATATTTATAATTTTAAATTAAGCCTGTAATATTTGGTTTCAACACGATTGATGATACGATAGAGAAGGAGAACCAGATATTCCGACACTTAGCATTTGAATTAAAACAGAATTATATTGTAGAATATATTTAAAATGCAGTCCGTGCTTATCTATGAAATATGAAATCAAAAATTAAATTTGGAAAGTCCAAGAATGGTGTCTACTGGAATTTAAATGGATTTTATCATGACCCTTTTGCTACACATGCTGACAGAGCACCCCTTGATTACATTCAGTATATAATACTTACATCTGTAAACGCTAATTATAAATTAAGAATAACAACTCTGATAGCATTAAACTTGTAATTTACTCCCTCATGTATAAAGAGCGATAATATTTCGTATGCAAGCATTTCCTAAATAGTTTAGAGAAAATGACATAAATTTCGGGTTGTATATTTTGTTCAAAGGTAACACTTAAAAGGCAGGTTGAAAGCAGGCGTCATCTAAAATTAACTGAACGGTAGATCCCTAAAAACCTGGATTGTTATGTGTTACATATGAAGCCTTATAAATGGGATCCAAAGAGCTGGAAGAACATGTGTTGCTCCAAATTAGAAAGGCTAATGTTAGTTTTAAGACAAGTTTGGTTCAGATAATCTAAATATAGAAGCAGACAGCGGAACATAACCAAAGCACCTACCCACATGCATTGTGTTCTATTTCCCCTCTTAAATATCAACTAATAATTTAAATATATCCCAAAGTTTAAGAAAGAATCCTTCATATTTTATAAAAAATTAGTATTATAGATATATATCGTGTGCATTATCAGAATAAAATCAAATATTTGGCAAGTACATTAATCACCCTTTTGCTACACGCGGGTACTTTTATTTATAGGTCAAATACCATCTCCTTTTTTTTAATCTACTTTTATTACAAAATCAAATTGATGAGAATTTCTATTGTACTCCAGTAAAAAAAAAAAATCAACTTGATTAACAATTAAAAAAAGAGAGCCTATAATTAAATATAACAAAAATTGCTATGCAAATTCAAAAGCATAACTATGTTTATATGAAAACTTTAAATTAAATAAAGTATTAGAAAAGGTTGATGTCATGAAGGAAGTATAACACTGTTTTTTAATATGAAAACTGTCTTAAGATATGCATGAAAGTTATGATCCTAAAGGTGACATATTCGAGTGCACATTCTGGTGGAATAAGTTTGAGTTTTTTCTTTATTATTATTGTAAGTTGTAGTATGGCAATTTTTTCGAAAAAAAAGATATGTATGAAAGCTTAACTAGCGATTTGAATATGAATTTTGATATAAAAACTAAATGATGCTTATCAAGTAATTTAATTAATCATTCACAGATACTAGTTAATCAATACGTGTTATAAATAATCATTTTGGCTGATTTTAAGAGAAATAAAATTTATGCTGAATATGATAAAAAAAAGTTTATTTTTTAATCTGAATGACCGTGACAGATGACAATACAACTTTAGTTGATTATTATTTTTTTAATACTTTTGGAGTATATGCTAGATTTTTACCATAAAAAATTTCGATTAAGAAAATTTTGAAAGAATTTAGGGGGATTAAATAGATAACAGAGTTGTAACTGATGGACTAGTAAAACTAAATGGATATATTGCATCTCCCTTTAGGACAGAAGAGAATGAGTTTATTAAATCAAATCAAACTGGAAGCCCGTAGTCACATCTTATTATAAAGTATAAAGAAGTATGAAGTATGGTAATGGAAGAAAATAATTTTTTGAACTAACTTTAGAAAAACTTTAAATGATAAATTAAATTAGAATAAGATGTTCTATCATCTAGCGTAAAGCTATTCAGATTCTTTGACAAGTAGGAACATAAATTACATGATCGTTCACTTTTGATTTAAGTTGTAATTATTTCTAATTTTTTCAATTAAAAAAACTTGTAATTAATAAATCCTTGGAAAGACCAGAGAGATTGTAAATCGTGACCAAATACTTTAGTTTTCAAAAACTAAAGTAAGAGTTCTGATAATTCTATAAAATTAAATATATAAGCATTGTCATTATTCAAAAGTTGAAACAATGACATTAATTGCATCTTATCAATGAAACTAAATATCATTTATATGAAAAGATTCCAAGTCTAATGCATTAGCATTTATCTTTAATTAAACCATAATCTAAAAATATTAAAAGGTTTCAGAATTTCAAAAGTAAAACTATCAACAGTTGTAAAAATAGTCTCATAATCATATCGCATAGCCGATGAAATAAAAGCGAGTTTATTTAGACAGTTACATTATCACATGATGTTAAATGTACGGATTTTATACTCGTCTAATAAAGTGTGTCAGAACGATGCAAATACATAAGCATCTTCAACCTTAAAAGGCCTCAAACGGTTTAAAGGAGTGACTTCTAATAACTTGAAAAATAAACTTTATTCAAGATAGAAATCTCGAAATTCTCTTTTCAAGATAAAGATCAAATTACACATGGATTATCCTACAGATAATATCGAATACAATCATGTTCTAACTAAGACTTAGAAGTCCTAATTTATTTAAGACTCACTGAGTTCTATATAAATGCTCTAAACTTCAAAAGTATGATATTTGAATTCTAACCTATAATCCTTTTACTGCATCCTTTTTTAAATCACTTGTTGACTAAGCATCGTAGAGGATACGGCGATCATACGATTAATCCCTCTAACTTTATTTTATCTTGCATGTATATAATCCGATCAAAACAATACAAAGTTCTGAAGCATAAAATCGGATTTTTTCTCCAATCTTTCATTTATTGATATCTATATTTTTAAATATAATCTAGCAATGCTAGTGACATAGTGTAAAGACAGGGACAGTTATAGATGATTAATATATAAGGTGGGTTGCATCATATAACTAGTTCCGATAGATTATTTTAGTAATTTTTATTATCGGGTTGAATAATTCGAGAGTTCCAAGTTCCAGCTCTTCAGTTCAGATATAATTAACTATATATTATATCAGCAGAGTCATATTACTGATACGTATATTAATTAATCAGATCCCACACTATGGGGGCTTTTTAGTAAGGACACGTAGTCTCTTTATAGTTTCTTTACAGATTACCTGGTTTAGAGAGATAGGTACAAACACTAGTGGAAAAAGGATCTATAGGGTCGCACTATTTGGAAGTGGGTGGAGAGCTTAAAGATCTTTAGAGGAAGTTGCTCAGGAAGATAGAGAAGCTTAGAGCCTCAGATACAGAAGACAGGGGATTCTGTATTGGTATAGCTCGTAGACATACAGGCTGTTGAAAGTACTCAGCGTTGAGCCTCAGATACAGAAGACAGGGGATTCTGTGTTGGTATAGCTCGTGAAGCTGGTCAAAGTACCTAGGCCCGAAGCCTCAGGTTCAGAAGAGGATTCTGAATTGGTATAGCTGTCGAAAGTGTGCAGGAAAG
>CATIWQ010855827.1:0-16286 GCA_949673415.1 Euphorbia schlechtendalii | reverse complement strand
ATAAAACTTTTACTTAGTTTTAAATTACGTATTTACTTTATTTATTTAGTGTATTGTGTAAATAAATTCAACATATCTTATTTAAATAACATTTTTTCAATTTTTTGAAAATCCGGTTCGACCATCGATTTAATTCAGTTGAACCTTAAATCCATAAACCACCTCTTCACCGGTTCGATGACCGGTCCGGTTCTGAAAACCATGCTAAAAAACAGAACGAAATCAAAACAAACTGCTTACAGTAACAAGATCACATGAAAACACGAAGAAAATGGAAAGAAAACCATAGGATTGAGAGAGATAGAGAAACGGTTAACAAGACCGTAAGAAAGAAAGAAGAGAAAGTTTGGGTTGTTGATTTGTTTGATCGGAGAAAGATGGGACCGTATTACTAAAATAAGGAATTCCAAAATAGTAGAATCCCATAAATTGGGCTTCATTGGGACAAGTATTGGCCATAAGGTCTAACCCATTAACATTAACTTTGACAAACAAATTTTACAAATACAATTGTTCGGGCAGGCTAGGTCGAGTTCGGACCATTTTTATTAGCCTTCTCATAAAAGATCATTGACCCAAGCTCAGCTTGGTTCACTCTTCAAAATTTCTTGCTTAGACTGAGATTGGGTCAAACTAACGAGGTCATTGTCAAACCCGATCCACAATCAATAATATTTTTTCTTTTAAATTTATTTATGGATTAAATATTCATAAAAGAAATTTTATATAAGTGTGTCTGAATAATACATATAATTACATTCTTTAATTGAATTCTTTTAACATTCACAATGAAATATGGTAACTAAGTTCAAAAGTTCGGATTAAAATATAAAAACAATTATTAAACTTAATATATATTACTCCCTCCCTCCATCCCATTTTATCCTTCTTTTTTAGAGTTTTGCCCTAAAATCAAAATGGGTATTATATAAAAAATATTAATCATGTAAGCTTAGAATATTTATATAAGAACCAAGATGGACCAAAAGAGTTCGCACTTTAACGATCCTCAATGACTTGACCGATTCTGCAACATAGCTGAATGCTGCTATTTCGTTTATTCCAACCTCCAATGTCATAGCCAATGTCGTGGTAGCAAAGGTGAAGATAGCATTGAAACCGCTTCTATGCAACTCAGTAGCATCAACAAAGTAATGGCAACTCAGACTACCTAGATTCCCAAGTTTGGAGAAGAGCAAGTAAAGATAAAGACCAGTACTGACAATCTTCTTAAGAAAATTTTGAAGAAGTTAGATACAAATAATGACATCTCTCACAACATGTGCAACACAATGGAAAAGATGTCCAAGGCTGTGCTTTCCTATGACAAGAAAGTGAACGAAGTTGTGAAGAAAGTGGACAAGCTTGCACTTTATCTGACTGAGCTCAATCAAAAGTTAAAACATCATGCACAACTATCAAGGTTAACACTGAGGATACTGTTATGGAATCTCAGAGGAACTTGATCTCTGCTATAGGCAAACTCTTTCCAAAATCGAGCGAGTCAATGGATCCTGACAATGGTTTCACTATTCATAAAAAAACTAAATGTCTTAGTTTACCAGATCAACGAGCTTCATGATAAAGTTCAAAAGCTTATGGACACTGGGAATGAGGATGCTGAGGATATTGACTACATTGTTAGAATTATCAACATAATGTGTCCTCAAATCATTAACGTAGAGGCAAAGTTGAAGATTGCACTGGCAGCCACAAACTTCAAAGGTCTCTTGCAATGATTTCAACAGTTTGCATGTGATTTGACCTCATTGCTCATCTCACCAGGTGTCATCATTTGCTTCTTCAAGAACTTAACAGTCAAGAAGTCCTATTAGGGATGTTAATGAGGCGGGGATTATCCGAAACCTGTAGTATCTAAACTAATAGGTTTGGGTAAAAACCCAAAACTTTTCACCTGCGAGGATGGAAATGAGAAAAATTATATCTTCCCGAGGGGATCCCCGACCCGCCCTTGAATCAACTATATTATTTATTCCATAACTAGTGGGTGCTTTATTAAATATTATTTTAAAAAATATTTTTTTCACTAGCTACGGCTTACCATTTTATTATGAAATGAACAATATTTGTATTTATTTAATTTTATTACTTGAAATATTATTGTTGGGCGTGGATTACTCGATACCGTAGATACCTGCGCGAGTGCGGAATGGGTGTGAAGAATCTCCAAAGCACTAAATGGGGAATCTCCAAACCCGCACCCGAAAAGCATTGGATGCGGAATGGGAGTTGTACTACCCGTACTATACCCGATCCGTTGACATCCCTAGGTCTTATCATCGCCTGGGAGGGAGCAGCTAGTGAACAAAATCGAGCCAGCTCTAGTTGGCAAATAGGAGATGTTCAATCAAGCTATCGACTCCTTCAATGTATGTCATAACCAATTGTTGGCAGAACAGATAATAAAGGGGGAAAAGGTAGCTGATGATGCATGAAAAGATGATTCATAATAGAAAACACATCTTCTTATAAGGCCACAGCATCCACCGAAGCAACAAAGAGTTTTGCAATCAAACTAGAGGCGGCACATCAAGATCATCTTCATCTAATCCGCAAATTCCAAGCGGAAGGGAGACCCGAAGTTGAGGAGATAGATAGAGAATTTTGTAATAGCGTTGATTGTAAAACTTAGTATAGGACACAACCAGTGTACTTACTAAGTTATCTAATACAAAATTTTCTCCAAATTAAGAACCTTTTTAACTTTATATATTATTTATGTTGGTTGTGCATAAGTTTAACTATTGCAGGAATCAACTAAGATCACAAAGAAAGGAGAAGCTGAGTAAGACAAATCCCAATATGGGGAAGCTGATGCTGACTGAAGGAAATCATCAATGCCAATATCTTCTTGGGTTGCTTTGTAAGTAGATCTTTCTTTAGGTTTGCGCTCCTACTATTGTTCACCAAGGCATCAATGGTCACATCAACTCCACACCCTTTGATCTTCATGGTTTCTTTTAGGCAATGCTCGACAAAGTCCCCTAAGATTTCATTGCGACCTGTGTCAAAAGTTGTAGGTCTTGAATTATTTTGAACAAGGTACGGACGTGATAAAATAAAGCAGGGTGTAATCCTTAATCATCATGAGCTAGTGTTTTATCCTAATTTTTTCTTTTTAAGCCTATATGTGGCTAGAACATCAAGGGTTTTAGGGAAAAACCAACACATCATTCATCAGTAGCCTCAATTGTAGTGAGACATTGTTTCTCACATGCACACCTCATATTACAAGGGTAAGGCTGCATATACCCGACCCCCCTTGCCCTGCTTGTGCGTGTGAACCTTGATAGGCAATTAGGATACTGTTAATGTTGATATTGATAGTGGGATCATTGAGAGGGCTCGCGAAGATGAATTTACCAAAGCGTGTGGGAGTTCGATCGCTCTTATCTAGGAGTGGGGCACGCCAAAGGTAGTTTACTCTATGTGTAGCTTGACGCTCTGTTAGGTATGGGGTAAGGATTTAGGTTCTTAATAGTTTATATACAAGGAAAGTGAATTATATAGTAAGAGGTAGCTTTCGGACAATATTGTTTATTTGGGGTTTTCAAGCATTTAGCCTAGGAAAAGGGCATGTAGTAAACCACTTTTGCTCTGGGATTACTTATCTTTGCTTGTGTCTTGTTCTTATTTCTTTCTATTCTACTTAAAATTGAAATCCTTGTCATTGCTACTTTTATTCAGTAATTCAAGTTATAGTAGTTGTTTAAGGCTATTTTCTATAAAAAATTCTCTGTCATTTGGAAGATAAATAATCCCCGAGCAATGCTCTCACAAGACTATGCCCCTTTCCTAAACCAAATGTTTGAAAATGCCAAATAACAATATTCTAAAAAAAACTACCTCCAACTATAGCACTCACTCTCCTTATATATAAACTACCGAGAGACCTATACCATCACTTTATTTGAATTACTATTTTAACCCTTAATTCTTAACCTCATTCCTAATAGGCTCGTTCTCATTCTTAGCTCGCTCCAGCCTCCAGCACAGGCTTGCGCTCTTTACTTTGTGCTGAAGTAGCCTTGTAATTGTAGCCATCTTGCACATACAAATGACGACCCTTAGACCAAGAGAAAGAGGGTGTGTAACGTTGTGCCCCTAGGATTCCAACCTTATCTTCAACCGCGATTCTAGGGATGCTATTCAGCTCTCGGGTGCTACTCGAACCCATACAATATTCTATCTGGGAATCCAACCATGGTGAGATATCTATATTCCGGATCTCATTATTGAATGCATCCACTGAATGAGATTGCTTCCTGGATGAGGTTGGAGTTCAATCTTAGGGGTTGACGAGGGTGAGGTGGATCACGATAGACTTGATTAATGGTTTCTTAGGCTGAGTTTGATCATATATCAATCCAGCTTATGAAAGAGCCAAACAACAATACAACACAAGACAACAAACTCGCAATTTCGTATCCACACTCACCACACCAATTTGATGTGGAGGTTGAAATTATAATGGGCTTGATGGACTGCTGTTGTGATGGGCCAGTGTTATCAGAATCCAAAACATTCCTGATAATGCAGCAGAAACTAGATAAGCCCCAAATGACAATGTTGATAATGCTTGGAAATAATGTGTAAGGATGTATAATAAGCTACTCATGAATTATTTTTGGGTTACCTCCTACCTGATCGAGCCAAAGGTCCTACCATTTAAGAATTCTGCCAAGATTGAAGTATTATAATGATTAAAGCGGACACATACAAAACTATGCTTGACACAGAACAGTACCACACATACCTAACAATTACTCACCATCTATCGTATGCTTTTATTTCTGTACAATCTCTCAAATTTCATTTCACTACCCAAAACAAACACATCATGATTTCAATGTCCTTCGGACTCGCGTATTATCGAACTACATTCAGTGTTCTAGCTAATAAATAAACTAGAAATCAGTTTCTTTGCAACAAAAGGAACCATGCACAACAATTACCGAGGAACAGACATATATCCAGCACATTTCATAACAAAATGAAACTTTGCACAACAGTTAACAGGGAATGCGTATAAAGCTTACATGACAAATCTATTTCGTGACAAGAATGTGTAAAAATAGGATTTAAAAGAATTCAGTCATGTCCTCTATTTAGAATAAGATTGATTAACTTTCCAGCCATCACAACATACCAGTTAAAAGCACGGCTAAAATATACCAGATCATGCCTGACAGTTGACAGTTGTTTTATAAGTTCATAATCCCCCGGCCATATTACTGTATAAAAAGACTATATTGACATGCAAAAATCATTCTGAGTCACATTTGCTAACAATATTATAATCCAAGTAACAACAGTTGACCTAAAACACTTGTCTTCTATAATGAAAAAACATCAAAATGATTGAAGCAAATAATTCACAAATTGCACAATAAGTATCCAATATTTTTCAAAAAGATAAAAATTTTAAGCTAGACAACATGTCTCTAAAAAGGACATGAAGTAGATCCCAGAAACTTTCGAAAGCTCGAAATTTCGAAGCTTTCCCACTCGAAATGTATATATGCCAATCTAAAATCTCACATTTTGAAAGATTTTTGGATTATGATATCAGCATGCTGATAAGTAAACTTGTATATACATATTCCAATAAAAACTAAGCAAAGATAGTTGCATTTTGCTTCGGACTTGCTCCGCAGCTTGAAACTTCTGGAATATATTGTTCAAGAGTAGAATAAAAGACCAAGCCTTTTAGGTATGACTTTTAGAATGTATATTGAGCTCCTATGGCAAATCTAATAAGTTTTAAGAATGATTGGCTCCTAGAGAAATGCAGCTATCAACCTACAAGTGACGTATACTGATGCATTATTTGAAGCATAGTAGGTGTGATGTAGGGTAGGGTAAGTCATCTCTTTTTTCTACAAAAAAAAGGTAATAGCTACTAGGAACAAGTCACTCTCAACGAGCTCATGCTGCTAAAATCTTAAAAAAAACATTTTGAGTCCCTATCCACGAATAGCATGAACCCAGTAATCAATAACATAAAGTACAAAGTATGGGACGGAGTCAACTGCTATTTAGATCAACATGAAGTTATAATAATTTCAGAGTTAGACTTGAAATTATTTTTTTCAAAATTATGCGGTGCTTTTCGGTTTCTACCAATCTAATAGTGTTAGTTCAGTGTATGTAATATCTAACTCAGGTTACTTGCATGATCATGCACGGTAACATAACTCAAGGGAACCAATAATTACTTACAACTAATGACGGGGACTGCCAAGGAAGCTACGTTAATTGCTGAAAATCTGGGTAAACTATCCAGATTCCAGACTGGTGGGCCCATCTAAAATAAAATCATGAAATTAAGAAAAAAAAATTAGGCAACGTGAATAAGGAACTCAAGTTCAAAGTTTATTCTAAAACTAATTCACTGATGAATTTTACCCCGGCAGAAGTAATGGTTGAAGCATCCTTATCAGGGGCTAGTTGCCTTAAGTTTTTTTTGTAGCCATATGGTGCATTGCGGATAAGTTGCAAGACTGCATTCTCCACCTATCATGAGGCATCATGTTATAATTTAAAGACAAACTATATATACCTAAATTGAGGTTTAATGATTCTAGATTAGCTAAGGTCTACCTGAATTTGTATTAAAAAACATGCACACAATTCCAATAGTTTGTTAGCAATATCTGACTAACCTTAACGGCTGAACAATGCAGTTCAAGCAACAAGAAAAGTCTTCTGCTGAAACAGAAGATTTCAATATCAGATAAAACAATCCAGACAAGCAAAATCATCTCAGATGATTCAAGTAGTAAATATATTACAATACAGAGCTTAGGAAAAAGACAGGGTAAAAGCTCTACGGTAGTTATTCAATTTCAATTAAAATAATGAAGACTACAAGACCCATCTCAAGGAATTCAAGTAGTAAAAATTGTTACACTACAGAGCTTAAGAGAAAGACACTGGCAAGCTTTAAGGCACTTACTTCACAGCTAAAATCAATAAGTTAGGCCTTATCCCACACAGGTGGGATCTTCTTACACCATACAGTTCTATCAGATGCCAAATTAAAACCGGGCCATGCTTACTCATATTATGTGGTGCTTTTTGGTTTCTCTCTAAGTAATCTTAGGACTACCCCTCCATCTACATCTTTCTTTTTATCCTCATGTTCTCACACTTCCTAAATGCCCTGGGCATATGTCCGTAAGCACATGTACATACTTTAAGTCCTCATCAAATAAAAATCACTGATATTAGAGTTATATTATTTTTTATTGAATCACTAGTACCTCAAACTAGAGTTGGGCTGCATATACTATTATACTGTAATATGAGATATAATTTCCAGTTTCAAGTCCCCCAAACATATTTTTCAGAATTTTGTTTGAATAGGAATATAGGTGCCACAACAATGGAAGTGCTAATGTTGTTACAGAGGCCTTTCAGAGTTCTTTCCACAGTGCTAGGACCTTCAAAATCTGTTAACTTTTCTAAATGAAAGAACGAAAAAAAATGTACATAAACCTGATCAAAGTACCACCGACAATAATCTCATTCAAACACCAAGCAGGGAAATATATACATACAGAAGATGTGGAGTGAATACAGAACTGTAAGAATCATCGAATCATTTTTTATGGCATCACTTAAAATTGAGTTAATATAACTAGATTATTCAAATGATAAAGGTGACTCATCAAATGAAAAAGGCAACAATAACTCACATGGGTGGACGAGCTTCACTACATCGAAAATTCAGCCAGTAGCCATAGGCCAGGATTTCCAAGAAAACCCCATATGTTAAGATAGAGTAATTTGTCTGGAGATTTAGAGAGGTGGGCTTAAGGAACATGTAAGTAGAGCAATGTGATATATGAGAAAAGTCAGGATCTAGTTAAATTTCTTACCTGGTAGATGAGAACCTTGAAAAGTTCTTGCTTATGGGAATAAAACTGAATAGATCATTGTACGAAATATTTCTGCATCAAAGCATTCATTATTCTGTCACTACGGTGAAACATTGGTATCGTGTAAAACAAAATAAACAAGTCACTCAAAATAGAACAGTAGAACAGAAGCAGATGAAGGACTTACAAGATAGTTAAGGCTTGGGCAGTTCACCAAAGACTATCACCTAAAAGATTTCTGCATGGTTTGTCTAAAATATATAACAAACAAGAACGATCATTGCAACCATATACAATAATAAGTCTATTTCTAGTGTCAGATAGATTTAACAGCTTGTTAACCTACAAATATAAAGTCCAAGAGAGAAAGCAATTGAGAACAGATTTTCAAATTATCAACAGTTCAACACAATGCTAGAACTTACCAGAATAGTTTTTAAGCTCCAAATTTCAACTTACCACACAATCGTTTTCTGAAGTTGCCTGAGTTCTGGAGGAATTACACCTGACAGATGATTTTTTGACATCTATTGAGCCGGATCAGAAAACAATGTCATTTCATCGAACAAAATTCAAAAACTCACCATCAAACAGAATCACTTTGCAAGTTACAACTCCCATCATGATATCTGCTTTCAAACGAAAATCCATTTGAACCTAAGACCAGTTGATCGCTCGAACAAAATACAAAAATTCACCATCAAACAGAATATAATAAAGATGTATACCACCAAATAAGCAAGTAAATAAACATACAAGGTTTTTAAACCAATTATATTAAGTATAAAAATATATACTTAACCAATTCCTTCTAAGGGTTAGACCAAGAACTTGCGCTAATATGCCAAGAGAATTGCGGATTACAAACCTGGGGGACGTTTCTCAAAACTTATGATTTGTGACTTATAACTTAAAAGTGTTTTTTAACTTTTAAGGAGTTTAAAAATAAGTAGCTGTAAAACGATTTTTAAGTCATTAAAAGTGTTTCTCAAAATTGAATTTTAAGTCACTGAATCTTGAAAAGATTATAAAGTATATGTTTTATAAAAGTATTGAATATAATATAGGGGTAATATTGTAATTTGTTTGATCAAAAAGTACTTCTTACTTTTTATTTAAAAGTAACTTTTTTAAGTTGAAAAAAGTTTAGAGAAACACTAAACTAACTAATTTTTAATTTAAAATTCTACTTTTAAACAAGTTTGACTAACTTTTAAGTTTAGAGAAACAACCTCCTAGATCAGTTGATTCTCTAAAATAATACAAAAATTCACCATCAAAAGGAAAATAGTATATATAAGTTCCATCGAATAAACTGGTACAGAAATATACAAGTATCTTAACCGATAAAAGCAATTCTGAGGTATAACTTCACCATATTCTCATGAACATTAATATAGTCTATAATATTAAGCTAAAAAACAATTAGAAACCAATAATATGCAAAGCACATTTTATGTGATATTACCCATAAACATATTTCGTATTAAATTATGTGCAAATTAAAACATTTAAACAAAATAAGTAAAAACATTAATGCATTGATACATCCTAACTAATTATATACATTATTTGCAAGGGTACTCGTGCATATATGGCAAATATCCAGCTTCTCAACAGCAATCAGCTAATCAATCTTTTGATGTATAATTAAAGCACAAAATTCACAATGATAATAATATTGGTACCCTGACTTATAAATTGGTCATTCCGCTCAATTACAAGCACCAACCTTGCAGTTTTCTGAAACAAACAACCACTCATCCTGTTCTATGCTGCAAATAGTAAGATAGAATTATAAGCATAGGATATAGGACAAGAATTCAGATTGAAGTTCGAGAAAGTTCGAGAATACCTCCGCGTTTGCAATGAATCAACACTGGATGATTCCTCACATCTGGAAACACCATTAAACATGTCTAAGAAACATAGCAAAAAAAACAGATATTGGATAAAAGAGATTGTCTGTTTAGTGCCTTCATTATAGTATTCTACACTATATTCTACAATCATTCAGCTCTCATTTCCGTACACCAACGAATAGAGTTCGAAATTAAGAAAATTGTAAATCAATCACTATGTTTGTTTCCTTAGCTAAATGATATATATCCAATGCATAATAAAAATCAGTTAACAAACCATAACTCGTGTCTTCAGAGAGTCTGCTGATATGGTTCCACTGGATCTCTCTCTAACCTTCAGGCAATTCATCATAAGTAGATTATTTCGATACAGTATATGCAGAAAGTGCAGAAAATGAGGATAATATTGAGCCAAGTACAAAACTTAGAGCTTCTGATGATATATCTTCTTTAGACTCAATTCCTTCAACCCATCTCTCTTGATTCCCTCAAATAGTAAAAAATATTTAGCAATGAAGAGAGAAAAAATTAACATAAGTAGGTGTCAGGTATATGCAGACGTGCTTGGTTCCTTCAAATTTGTTCGGAAACCCATTGCTAACATGAAGTTGAATTGTTAGTAAATACCCTTAGGTAGGTAAACTCTTCAGTTTAAAACGACATTACAACACAAACTTTACAGGTTGTTAAGATTAGTACATTACCTGAGATTATCAAGTATATGCCCTCCAAGGTTGTAAGTGGCAACATTTCTGCGCAAACTAATAAATAATTCAGCACCTAGCAATATATCAATAACAAACATTGATACAACAAAACATACATACCTAACTATTCAATAAGCTTTTCAAGTTCTAACGGGAATTGTCTTCTGAGTTCATTATCATTCATATGCCTGAACAAGTTATGGTAAAGCTTCAGGTAGTAATATGAAGCTCCAAAATAATACCACATAAGCTGTAAACGAAGTATAGAAATAGAAAATTTTTTGCAACATGTGTATACATGCAAGAAATGAAGCCATGTCATATTCCCAAGCTCTGGAGGAATTTATCCTGTAAGCTTATTTCCATGCAAATACCTATCAAATACAAGCATTACAGTGAATAAAATAGGCATCTTAAAATATCGCATAGGTGGGGAAATAAATGTCGAAAAATAATCCAAATAAAAAAAGTAGATGAATAAATTTAATCATACAGCAATATCAGGTTAACAACAATTTAAGGCACATTCAACATTGTAGCAATTATTCAAAACAAGTATCATAACATATGAAATAACATCAACTAATAAGAAGGTGCAGCAACAGGAATCACAAACTGACAATTTTTCCATGTGTGTTAAATTTCCCAGAATAAGAGGTGTGGGACCACTTAACTTGTTGCAACTTAAATACAGGGTTCTAATCAAGAAAATGAAACAATATGAGGAATATAATGCTAAAATAAGAAGGTAAATCCTAAAAAACAATGCAAAAAATAAAACAAAATAAAGACTCAGAGAAATTCACAGTTGACAAATTTACAGGGCAGAAAGTTCATGCACTAGGCCAATCACTAATGAAATCGTACAAGGATCAAGAATAACAGGCTGTACTTGTTAATTGGATCAATGGTATGAACCTTTCAAAAAATGAAAGCACATACAGTGTGGCAACTTGAAAGAACCAATGTTGAATTGAATTTCCACAGTCAGCTGGTTGTATATGAGGAATATAATGCTAAAATAAGAAGGTAAATCCTAAAAAACAATGCAAAAAATAAAACAAAATAAAGATTCAGAGAAATTCACAGCTGACAAATTTACAGTACAGCAAGTTCATGCACTAGGCCAACCACTAATGAAATCGTACAAGGATCAAGAATAACAAGCTGTACTTGTTACTTGGATCAATGCTATGAACCTTTCAAAAAATTAAAGCACGTACAATGTGGCAACTTGAAAGAACCAATGTTGAATTGAATTTCCACAGTCAGCTGGTTGTAGGACAAGTCCCTTCCAAAAGAGTTGATATTTTAACTTTCAATAAAGCGAAGAAACCATTACTTGCATTTCAATTCATAGAGGTGGATGAAGTGCATACAAAATCTGTAAGCAAGTACATGCCAATATTTTGTGGAACAATCCCAGTAGGCCAGTAAAAGAATCATATCGCAAAAGCAGCAGACATGGAAAACTGCTATTGCTAAGATAAAGAGCAACCACTTATAGAAACAGAACTAAGTTCTGATACTTACAAATACCACAGCCCACTCAGCTGGCACATATCTGAAGAAAACACACCAAATTGTTAACACAAAATCACTATCACATGAGAAAAAAAAAGCTCAAGTCTAATTCATGAGAATATCCAAACTGGAAAGATGGTTTATATCACACTATAATAAGTTTGTCTTTCATTCCACAGTTTGAAAATTAAGAATTCAGAATTTCTATTTCACGTTTCAATTGTTTTAATCCTCATCTTTTTTCATCAAGAAAATGAGAATCACGGGATAATCCAAAATGAAAACAAGTTTTGAGACACAAACTTTATATGTTATCAAAAACAAAACTAAAGATTAATCAACACTCAGAGGTTACCTAAGATGCCAGTGGAAACAATCAAGGAGAGGCCAACGGAGAAATGCCATAAAAAATCAGCACTGTAAAAACATTATGTGACAAATCATGAAGAGCAACCCAAAACTATTCCAAAATATAATATTCTAAGCACAACCTCGGAGGGGATTAATTCCACCCAAACTAAATAATGGAAACAAGTCTTCCAATAGATTTTCGGGTGCCCCAAAAAGTAAAGTTCTATATTGTCGCTAAATAGGCCTTTCAAAGTTCTTGCCTCTGTGTTTGGACCTTCAAAATCTATTAACTTTACCAATTACAAGACCCTCAAAAAACATGTATTAAACCAGATACCTCAAACTAGAGTCGGGCTGCATATAATATGAAATAAAAGTTTCAATTTTATGTTTCCCCAAACATATCTTTCAGAATATTCTTTCAATAGGTTTCCAGGTGCCACAAAGAGTAAAGTTCTTGTTAAAGAGGCCTTTCAAAGTTCATGTCTCTATGTTTGGGACCTTTGAAATCTATTAACTTTTTTAGTTTAAAGAATCGCAAAAAACATGTACAAAACCAGATACCGCGAAGTAGAGTCGGGCTGCATATATGAGATAAAAGTTTCAGATTCATGTTTCCCAAACACATCTTTCAAAATTTTCATTCAATAGGTTCCCGGGTGCCACAAAATATTCTCTTGTTGTGAAAACCTTTCAAAGTTCCTGCCTCTTTGTTTGGAATTTCCAAATCTTTTAACTTCACCAATGAAAAGACCCTCAAAAAACATGTACAAAACCAGGTACTTCAAACTAGAGTTGGGCTACATATAGAATGACATTTAAGTTTCAGTTTATTTCCCAAACATATCTTTTCAGAATATTCTTTCAATACGTTTCTGGGTGCCATAAAAAGTAAAATTCTATTGTTGTTAAAATGGCCTTTCAAAGTTCTTGCCCCTGTGTTTAAACCTTCGAAATCTAATAACTGTACCAATTAAAGACCAGCAAAAACATGTACAATACCAGATACCTCAGACTAGAATCAGGCTGCATATGATATGAGATAAAAGTTTCAGTTTCATGTTTCCCAAACATATCTTTCAATTTTCTTTAAATAGATGTCCGAGTGCCACAAAAAGTAAAGTTCTATTGTTGTTAAAGAGGCCTTTCAAAGTTCTTGCCACTGTGTTTGGACCTTTGAATCCTATTAAATTTACCAATTAAAAGACCCGAAAAAGACATGTACAAAACCAGATCAAAGTACAAAAAGCCATCAAAAACTAGTAATCACACAATGTATCTGAAATGTGATCATTTAAGGATAATATTAGATATACGATAACAATCCAAAGTAATCATATTGCTTCTACTATAAGTCATTGATCTCTATACCACAAAGGCTTTCATAAAACCGCATGCATATATTATGGACCTTAAGCATTGGTACATAGAAAAATTTCTATGTTACCTGCTGCTTGATTGACAAGGTGGTCCAAAGTATATATCATCCATGCAGTTTTCAACTTAAGGGGGGATTCTTACCTCATCAAATATATCTTTCTGCGATAATAAGATGGAGCAACAGAAAAAAAACTTAAGCATTTCATCACAAAACCCATCAATACGTATATTGCCAACAAACAAGTAAATCTTGTCTGTGTTGCTCGTGTATCAGAAACTGAAATGTGAAAGTTTTTCCATTAATTGACAGAGAATCAAATGCAAAAAAGTTTTGTTTCTTAATTGCAACAATTATCAATCGCCAAATTGACAAAACAAAAGAGGCGAGCATTGAAAACAAAGCGAGATCTGAAGACAAGCCTGAAGAAGAAGAAAGAAATTTAGAAAAAAAATACGATATCCTTAACTTTTCTAGTAATTTCTGAGGGATAAAAACAGAGCATTTTCTCGAGATAATTGGGAAATTGATTGAATTCGGGAAAATTGAAGGTGTGGAAGGCGAAGAATAACAGAGAGAACAATTAAATCTTATCAATTGAGTCGCATATGTTTGGTTTCCTAATTGCAACAATTGTCAATCGCAAAAATGACAAAAGAAGCAAAATTAAGAACAAAACAGAGAGATCTGAAGACAAACCTGAAGAAGAAAGGTGGTATCCTTCGGGTGAAGTCTACTATCTTCAACATCCTAGGAACCTGTAGAACAAGTCTTCGGCCAGACGTATTTCCGGCGAAGATCCTTCAATGCTAAAGTTAGCGACTTGGGAGAGGTGATAATGATGTATTCTCATAGTAACAGTTACCTTGAAAGTGGGAGATTACATTGCTATCCATAGGAATTCTTATAATGATGGCCTGTGCGGCCCGCTTGCAAGCTGTGCGCAAGTGGCAAGTCGCTTGAATGTCTTTTACACCGTCGAAGCATTAAATGATTCAAACTTGCCTGTCAGGTTTGCATTTTATGCGACAGTGGAGAGATAAGGAGTGCACCGAATCGGCGTGGGTGGTGCCGAGGATGTTTCAGCTTATATATGGACGGTATTGCTGAAGGGATGACCTCGGTACTATGCCTTCGGCATGAGTAGAGTGTAAGGGAGCGTTGAGGACCTTTCATCTAGGACATGATTCAGCACCGCTACCATGCTTAAATGGTTTCAGCGCGTGTTTAGTGTGTTTTGATCAAGCCGTGTTCTGAGCCAAGGTGTGTTATTTGTGCCCTTGATCGGCCTTGTTATCAAAAGGTTTCCTAGTAATTTCTCAACAAAAAATGTGTTTTTTCTCCGGATAACTGGGGAATTGAAGTTTGGAGGCGAATATTACGAGAGAAAAGTAGCCGGTGAAAGAGAAAAAGGGGCCGTCGGAAGAGACAGCGGTTGTTAGGGATTTGATTTGCAACCATAAGTGATTTTGAATCCTTATATTAGATTCTCCCTCATAACAATCTGTGAATTCGATGAACAAAAATGACATGAATCATCGAATACGTTTTGTTTCCTAATTGCAATCGAATCGCAAAAACAACAAAAGAAGAAGCAAAATTAAGAACAAAACAGAGAGATCCGAAGACGAACCTGAAGAAGAAAGATTCATATGTAATTTCTCAACAATAAATGTGATTTTTCTCAAGATTGGGGAATTGAAGTTTGGAAGGCGACGACTACGAGAGAGATGCGAAAAAGTGGTCATCGGAAGAGAGAGCGGCTGTTATGAATTTGATTAGCAACCAAACATGATTTTGATTTCTTTCGGCAAACGCTTTATGTTGAGTTCTTCCTCTGCACAATCTGCGATTTCGACAATAAAATACATAAATAACCGATTACAATTTGTTTCCTAATTGCAACAATTATCAATCGCAGACAAAAGAAGAAGCAAAATTAAAAACATAACACAGAGATCTGAAGACAAACCTAGAGAAAAAGCTTTCCTTGTAATTTTCTCAGCGAAAAAGTGTGAGTGTCTGTGGATAATTGGACAACTTAATAAAAGAAAAGGGACCGTTGAAAGGGAAAAGGGACCGTTGGAAGGGAAAGCGGCTGTGAAGCAACTATTTGATTTGTTCCTTTTGGTTTTGAATTTAAAAATCCTTGTAGGGAGAGCATTATATCTCCTGTGCCTGTTCCTACATCTCTGTTTGGGAAATACAAGCAAACACAGATAAAATATTTTTCCTTTTACTATAAGGATATAATATTTTTACTTTCCTTCCTTTTTTAATTTTAGTTTTCTTATTTTATGTTTGTTCTCTTCTCAGTTTTCATATATCATGATTCATGATCAATCTCTCAAATTCTCTCTTGATCTCTTATTCTTTCTAGGTCTGTTCTTTTCTTTGATCTTTGTTTGATCTTCTTTTTCTACATCTTTTCATCCTTTTTCTTCTTTCTTTCACAGATCACGATTGATGCTTTTCTTCGATTTTGTGTTTTCTTCTATAGTAGGATTTCTAGTTTTTTCTATTTTAATATGAAATTGTTCAACAAGGAGAACCAGAACCA
>CATIWQ010855689.1:0-10063 GCA_949673415.1 Euphorbia schlechtendalii | reverse complement strand
AAGGGGTGCTCCTTGATCATACGCAATATAATGAATCAAAGAAAGAATTGTCATTTGGCGGTGAAATGAGGATGATATCTCTCCTCCCATAGATTGTATCAATTAAATGCCTTGAAATGTTAGCATCTCAACGAAACTTTCCAATATGAAGCTTTTGGGAGGATCCGAATACACATTATAACAACATTCACCACACAAGTGCCCCCTTCTGAGTAAACACTTAAGGAATTATTTGATAATCATTAGTAGTATTGCTAATCTTGTAAATCTCAACGATTCTATGAAACTTTCTGAAAAGAGAATTCAAAATACTTTAGTATCACACAAGCAGAAAAAGGCTAAAAGCAGAAAAACTAACTAAAGGAAATAAACCAAAACAACATTTAAAAGGCAAAGAACAATAGTTAGTTATAGGATCTTGTAGAAATCGGCAAACAAAAAAACACGTAACTTGTTCAATAATAGACTAACCTAAGCTCGAAATAACGCAGATGAGGTGGTACAATACACATGAAAAGTATAAGACTGAAAATGGCTTACATATAACATTAATGAACAAAGTTTACGAATGTTAACTTACACGGATAAGGAACTAAGGTCTAAATTTTTTTTTTCGTGGTTATAATTTCAACCTAATTGGACATTAATTGATTTTTGCCTACCCATTAAATATGGCATATTTCTTATCTTTTTTGCGTAAAACTTTCATCCTGCATATATACTAATTGTATAAAAGCTTTCACTAGAGCTTATCCACGAAACTATTATTAATGTTAATTATATCATCAAACACCTTCTACGTGACACTAAAACCCTTTGATTTGACAAACATATTCAAGCAGGTTGCTTTGATTTCTGTTTAACATGCAAGTCCTAAAATACTGAATAACAATATTTAATTTATTAGTTTCTATAAACACATATCAATGAAGCAATAAGTGAGAATGTAACTTGGGGTTTAAAAATGTGACAAACTCATAAGTCATGAGTTTATGGTGTGCTACTTGACATTCTAACATCCTTATACCCCAATATTTAATCGATTGCGCTTAGTAACGACGTGATTGTAATTGTGTTGCATAGCCTATTAAAGGTAGCAATAAGTGAGAATGTAATTGTGTTGCCCCAATTTCAATCACCAAAAGTCTTTGCACGAATAAGTTAACAAATACCAAAATCACAGTCCAAAATAAACAAATATTTCAAAACAACAAAAGTAATTTATTAAATGAAACAGACTAAAAAATGTTAAACTTTGAATTTGAACACATGGCATTTAACAATTTGGTGCTTTATTCACTTCTGTAACGACTCGATTTTTATTTGTTTGTAATTTTAATTTCTGTTAATTATCATTTTGTATGGCCCAGCTATATGGCATAAATGGACATAAATTTATTTTCCTACAAGAAACCACCACATTTTTTTAACTAAAATTGCAAAATAATATGTTTTGAGATCAAGTAGATTAAAATTCTACTCGAACAATCTCAGGCTCACACTAGGTGAGTCTAAATCTAAATCCTATTACGTCTTAAAGTCATTACCTAGTTCATATGCTCCAATTGTATTTTGTGATTCCAACTTACATATCTCGACGATAAACCCAACACTCTAGGTGGCAAAGAGTCGATATCGATGTTCCAGATCTTCCTGATGATGTAAGCTCAACCTTTTATATGGCGGCTTTTTATGTCACATATTTTCTTCTTGTTTTTTCTTTGATAGACGAAAATAATTAAGAAAGCGCAAGACGGAAAAAGAAGAAGCCCCGACTTTATGCTCACCTCGCTGCAGTTGGTTTTCTCGTAGATAGAGTTGATTCCTAACTTCATCAAAAAAACACTTTTATTTATTTCAACCATTTAGTATGTATGTGTGATTTTAATAAAGACCGATGATGTCATGCATCAAAATGAAAAATGAAAAATATAAAAGCTACTTCATTTTCCTGGCAAAACAAATCAACCATAGGGGATTATTCCAAAATAACATACAATAATAGAAATAGGCAGAAATCACATCATTTTTCACATAATCCATAGTTATTTCCATATTGCAATTTGCAGTCACACCCATAAATCGCATCTAAATAAGCCTAAATAATAATAGAGCTTATACGAACAGAATTAAGTGTTCATTAACTGACTCGATAAATGTTCGTTAACTAACTCGATCACTATTGTTACATATCAAAAATTAGATTTTATAAAACTTAAAATAAAATATTCTTATATAAAAGTAAACTAATACAACAAAAATAATCTCATGTTTCACATTAAATAAATAATTGAATTGATAATGTTATTCGCAACCAAAATGAAAAAATTAACGAACCGTTCGCGAACAAAATAAATGAGTTGTTCGTGAACAGCTCGCGAACAAATGAACGCGAATTCAAGTTCGGCTCGGCTTATTTTGGTTTAAAAATTAAACAAACAAACACAAACATGTTAAAACTCGGTTCGGCTCCGCTCATGTGCAGCCTTATTTGTATCATATTAAGAGGTCATCTACAAGTTGGTGTATTATAGTGAGCAAAAATTTATAGCTGATGTACTACATGTGAAATCAAGTATATTACATTTATATGATAGTGGATGATTCTTCATTCTTCATTAAATTCCTTGCAGCATAATTTTTTTAAAATCTTGCATGAAAAATCCAAAAACAAAACAAGGACTGAATGTGAGCACATATTGTGTTAGATAATGTGTACTGTATTTAAATGATTATTTGATTGAAATAAATCTCTCAAAACAACCAATAAATCAAACTAAGATGCCCCATGTACACTTACAGACAAAAAGAAACGGAAGGAAGAGAAAGGGGGAAGATAATAGATATTTGGTAAGAGCAATTGGGAGTGGCAACTCATTATGCCATTTCACAAATGAGTTTTACACTTTACACGTCGCTATCAAAACAATAAAATTGCTTACAAGTGAAGTAAAATCATTCTTTTTCAGCCAAACTCATGGGATAACTTTTTTGATTTCCCAATTTTTCAATCCCCCCAAATTCCATCCATGTTTTCCTCATATTTTTTAGCTTTCTACTTTCTACCCCTTTATTCTCTTTTGCTTTTCCCCGCTCTCTCAAATTTTGAGAGAAGAGAATCAATTAATTTAAATATTTTTTTAAAAAAGGAAACAAAAGAGAAAAATTCGACTTTTTTTCTTTTACAGTTGGTGCTTCTTTTGTCTATTCAAGTGATGTACCACTTACTCATACACTCAGTCCATCGAAACCACAATCCTTGTATGTTAGAGACTGCTTCCTTGGGCTAATTGCTATTGCACAATTCACTGATACCTGCCCATCACCAAAAAAAGATTACCTTTTCTTCAAATGTCTCCAATAGAAATAATTAGCATAGACAACAATGAAAAAAAAAAAAAGAATTTGTCCATGTTAGAAACATAAACATTGGAAGTGTTGTTTTTTCTTTTCTTGTACTTTTGGGTGGATGTGTGTTGTGTTCTTTGTTTTTGTATATTTCGGTGGACTTAACAGATTATATACAAAGGAGATTGAAGTTTTAATCTAGTGATTAAAATTGCATCACATCTGGGATGGCCGATGGACTATAAATTTTTAAGCCCGGACAAGGCAAAACAAATAATTCAAAATTAATAAAGGAAGAGAATTTTTTTTATAGGAGAGTGGCATTCAAGTGCTAATTATTGCCTGCATAAAGATGTGGATCTCTTTTATCTGACATGAACATGTCTTGTGCTGTTTTTTTATAGCTGTTTTTACTAGAAACAATGGCTCAACAGGAGTGCCAAATAATTGGCTTCTACAACTTTTATTCTATTCTAACAATCTTCCTTGCTGCAGTTTTTCAACTGTTGAAACAAAACCAAAGAGGTCAAAATACCTTAAGTCATTGCTGTAGTATATATTAATTATGCCTGAGTCGACAAAAAATGACCATTTTGCCCAAGCTAAAAAGTAACAGTCAATTGTTCATTTAGGTATATGCCTTTGCCTTACAAAAATAAATAGGTATATTGCTTTGTAGGATAAATGCACTAGAACAGTAAAGGCTATGAAGTTGATAGAAAAAGGCCAAAATGTCATTATAACCATCAAAAGATATTAATTTCCATGTAAATTTAGGACATGTGCTATTCTCTTAGCTATCTTAGCAATAATTGAACACAGCATCAGACATGCCACAGTTTGTAGCAGTTCCTGCCCCAAACTGAAGTTGAAAAACAAAATTCAACAGCTTAAATGCAGTATGTACGTTGGTAAAGACATAAGCAATGAATTCCAGCAGGTGGTGCCCAATAAGTCCAATGAAGAAAAAGAAAAATAAAATTGTTACATCGGTTTCTAACTCAGCCAAACAACAAAATCTAATCACATTTATATCGTTGGGTCCACAAGGGTCCCAAAAGTCACTAGCTCACATGATACGAATCGGAAGAATACGATGAAGTCGTAAATCCTAGTTATAGCTAAAGCCAGGCAAGAAAACAATAAGACAAATTAAGTGCTAAGAAGGAAATTTGAATCAAATGAGAATATTTAAGTAGAAAGCTAGAAAGAAGCCACGACACCGGCATTGCTGGCCTTTTTAATCAACAAATTCAACATCCATATTTTTATGTTGTACCCTAAAAGAGCAGGAATATTCTAAGTTTTTTCCTTGTTAATTAATAGAGGCATTTTTCGACTCATTAGTTTCAAAAGTAGGATTTGTAGTTGAAAAAAAATTAGAATTTTAACAACTCCCCTTCATTTATAGCTTCAAATGTTACTGTGTGAATAGTTCACTTCAAATTCAAATAAAATATTTAACTTTTTCTCATTGTTGTACTTTTAAAATATTTTTATAATTTTAATATTTTTTTATTTATAGAAAGTTTATTTTTTAAAATAAAATTATAGATACTTTTATATTTAATGTTTTAAAGTTTGAAATGAGATTTGAAATATATAATTAAAGAAAAAAAATATAACAATAAATTCAAATTATATAATAAAACAGAATTGGAAGTGAAAAATTGGAGTCTAAGGCTATAGAACGAGGATAATTATTGAATTCCAGAACCTGACTAAAATTCATTTGGGTAGGCAGTAGGGTATATGACTATATGGTGCAAAAACCAAGTAGCATTTACATATTTTTTATTAAAAAAACAAAGCACAATTTTTGAGCTATGGAAAGAAGCAAAAGTAGCTAAAAGTCAAGAAAACGAGAATTCCCGCACCCACAAAAGCACATTCCACACTGAATTTATACACACCAACAAAACAACAAACAGTAACGAGCACAACCCAAAACGAAAATCAGAACAAAAGTTTTTTCTTTTTGTTACAGAATTTCCAAGACATAGTTGCTCTCTAAAAACCTGACTTTCAACTGTAAGGAGGAGAGAGAGGACGAATATTGTCAATTTTAGCAGGCAGCGGCGCAAAGATAAGTAAGTTTATAGGGAGTGAAAAACACGCGCTGTGCCAATTGTCAAAAAGCCAAATAAAGAAACTGCGGCTGAAGAAACGGCACAGCACATTCCACTATACACACAATCGGTGCGTTAGAAGAAAGCGCTTGAAAAAGAAGCAATTATGGCAGTTATTAACGAGAAATTATAATAGGAACAGGAAATTTCTTCAGATTTAAAAGATAATAAAAAATAATATATAATAGGAACAGGAAATTTCTTCAGATTTAAAAGATAATAAAAAATAATAAATTTTCGAGACAATGTGACGCAGTAAAAAAATCATATGTTAATTTCTAGCCTAAACCTTTCTGTTTTTACCGAAAAGAGAAAAATTATTTCAAAATCGACTCTTTTCTTACAGAGTAAGAATTGAAAAAAAAAACCATAACGGCACAAATACGAATGGTGAAAAAGTGCTAAATTTATAAATAAAGGAAATTGAGAGGCCAAATTAGAAAAAATATTCCTTGCAACAATGAAAGTATCCAAGAAAAACACGCGCTCCTAAAGAACAACAATTCCAGTTACTGCATAAAAACCTCAAATTCGGCGCACATTAGCTGACGCAGTAATTAATGAACGGAAGGTGCACGTTAGCTACGGCGGCCAGGTCCCCAAATTAAATTTTCAGAGAGGAAGAAAAAGTTGGCCAATGCTTCATTTTCGATAGCAAACAGTGACAGTAGTTCAATAGAAACCAAAAATTAGCTAGTTTGGAAACACTAACAATGGCTAAAAAGCACAGAAATCAACAAATTCAGAAATGAAGCCAAATACAGAGGAAATGCAGATATGAAGTGAAAAAAATGGAGGCAATTGAAAATGGCTGACCTGAACTCCGGGAGAATCAAAGCCTAAAACGCGGATCTTAGCCCCAACATCGCCCAAAACCCTAAGCTCCACCCTATCATTCAACGAAGCATCTCTGATTAACTCAGCAGCATTCGCCTGCATCAAGCTGTACCGATCAACGGAAACGGTGGCCTCAACCTGCCGTTCACTGTGAGCCTCCTGGAAAAATCCAGGAACCGCCGCTTTCCCCAGCGGAATCCCGCGGTACATAACGGTGAAACGCGACTGGCCGTACTTGATCCCGACTTTGTTAGGGTTAACGGCGGTGAACAGCATGTGGATCGTCAGGGAAAGCGAGGCGGTGGTCGGGCCAGCGGCGACGGCGGTGGCGGGGTCGATCGAGGCAGTATTGGAAGCGGAGATGCCCATGTACTGAACACCGACTTGCTGAAGATCGAACTGAGGCTTCTTCGGCTTGAGCGCGAGGATGATGATGAGGAAAATGGCGAGGAGGAGGAGGGCGAGGAAGGAGAAGAGGAGGAAGAGGCAGCAACAGCAGCCTTTGAAAGAGGCGGAGGAAGATGAAGTGGTAGGGTAGTAGGGCTGGTAATGGCGGTGGCCGTTGGAATTCTGAGGTGGCCGGTGGGGTCTGTGGTTGCCGTTTGGAGTGGTGGTTGCAGGTTGAGGTTGCATTTTGGGGGTTAACGGCGGCCTGGAAACGGTTTTCTTGCCGCTCTTTTTTATTTTCCCCCGTTTGCCCTTAACTTCTTCTTCTTTGTGTTGATTTTTTTTTCTTGAATGGATATTATGAGATAGTAGAATTTGTTGCTCTGCTTTTGATTAACAGAGAGAAGGGGATAGTGGAAGTTGAGTACAAAAGAGGGCGACTCTGCCTTAATATATATTTTATGTATTTCAGTTCTTTTTGGAATAAAATAATTAACTTTTTCAGAATATTTTATATACTACAACTATTTCAGCTAGGATAATTTTGTTTGGAAATAATCACGGTTTCTCTTTAATAATGTATTTATATAGTTCAAATTTTAGTTGCCTTTGGACATTTTCGCGGGCCCGAGCACGTTTCAATGGATCGGGTTTGGATATTTATTTTTCAAAAAAACACGGTCCAAGCCAGAATTCATCAAAGTCCGAACATTTATGGGCAGGGTTTGGCTTTTATATAAATACCCAAGCCCGGCCCGAGCCCGAGCCCATCAAAATCCGAAAATTTATGGGTAGGGCTTGGTTTTTATATAAATACTCAAGCCCGGCCCGAACCCTGCCCTACGAATAATTTTATTTATTTAGTATATATTTATACATTAAATTTATAATTATTTTAAGATTTTATATTTTATCCTATTAAATTTTTATACTTGAGTACAATACATGTTACTATATATTAAAGATTCTAAATAAACAATGCAATTATATTTAAAATTTAAACATATTTTGACTTTTTTGTATTTATTCTATTAATTTAATAAAAAATGCTATAACAAAAAAATATTCATGGGTTTGAGAATGACCTTGTTAGTCCGACTCAAGCTCGGCCCGAGCCTGAAGTTCTAAAGTACGAGCTTGGGCCGAACTTGGGTTAAAGTTTTTTATAAAAAGCTCACCGAGCCCAGCCCGAACCCGGCCTAGCCCGGCTCGCCCCACGAACATGTCTAGTTGCTTTCAACATGTTTACTCTTTAAATTTTTACTCGATATTCCATTTTATTTTATTAAATCTCATTAAATTTTTTGCATGAATAATTACAAGCTCCACAAATAGCAATATTGACATAAAGCAAAGGTGATGTAACAATTTTGGAAAAAGTAATCCACTTCACCGCATAATTGCCCGATTCTCAAAAGTAACAAAGAATATGTTGACACTAACTAGTAACTGAGTCAGTACTAACTCGTGATTTGTTGTCAAAAATTAAAAATTGGTAAGAATTTAACTATATACAGAGAATATCTTACAAACATTAGATTATCTTAATGAGGTTGACCCAAGTGGTATTTAAGTGAGGTGTCGGATATAAATGTAGAAAATTCTCGTCGATAGACTTATCCACTATAATCATGTGCGCAACTCATCTCAGACTTTGATGTACTCGATACAAAGATTCAATGAACTAGATGAGCAATAAAAAATATAGAATGAATCATAACAATTTTATCCTTTCCCGTTTGTTGAAAAAACAAAATCGTTAGACCTAGTAGGGTGATAAAACAAATCACTGGATGGTGAATAACTCTTTTTGCGAGTTTTCACTAACCTCGGAGGTTCCGCGGAATTGTACTTCTTACGCAATTTCTAAGTAAATTTGATTTAATTATTTTTTAAGAAGCTGCCCTCTAGCACAATCTCTTGTTAATTAGTTTGCAGGTTTACAATTATGAATGCAACGCTTAATAAGTAAAAGAAAGAGATAGCAAACACAAGGTTTTTTTCTTAGTTTGGCCTCTACCTAATCCAATCTTTGAAATCGGTGTCCAAGCTTTAATCCACTAGTGATTCTCCATTGGGTGGAGAACGAATTGCTACAAAAGCTAATTCTGTAGATTGAAGTATCGTCCAACAATCACAGCTTCTGAGCTTTACCAATACAGGAGTATCATCCAATTGTATCTAGGTTCTTAGCTACTCCAACACTAGAAGCACTGTCCAACTAGTATCTAAACTCCCCCACACTTACTTAATCACAGAGCAAGTGTTTACAATATTGAATTGAAAAGTTTTTGAGCTTATGAACTTTGTTTCAGTAAGACTTTGTTAGAAACTAATTTGAAATGAATGTTTGCTAAACTTTGTAAGTGGAGCAATTTGATGTGATTATGCGATAGCTTGAATGTTCTTGATATTAGATAATGTTTCACCAAATTCTTATGCTAGAACTTTGCTCCTTATAAGCTTGACAAGTTTTCGTTATTATGGACTGTTGCTGAAATCTTCCCATTATAAATTGCAAATTTAGTCGTTAACAATAAAGGAGATTAAGGACAAGGTTAGCACGATGATCAGGGAAATTTGAATTCTTTAAAACATTGTTAGGTTATCGTGATTTGGTCTTGATATGAATCTCTTAAAAAGATGGTTCACCGGTACTTGTTGTCTTCTATATAAGAGAAAAAATGTCTTTGTCTCCAAGCTGCCAACATCAACAGTTCCTTTTCAAGTAGAACATCTTTTGGCGCAAAATTAAATGAAAAGACATGATAATGGTTGATTCACGTGATGTCTTGTGATTGCTACTTAAATCATTTGAAATAAAAATCTCATGTTTAATTTGTCCTTAAATAACTGCTAACTCAGAGGATACTTGACTCTGAGTCGATTGTTCTAGCTTCTGATGCTTGTGTCTTCTGATACGATTTTGAGCTTCTGAACGCAAAAATAGGTTCTGGTGCAATCAAGAACTTAATTTCTTCTTAAGTTACTTCTAAGATATTTTGCTGCCATTGAGGACAGTTTTTGCAGTAAGTATTAAAAAATCTTTTGAGATCTACTCTCAATAAAATTGTTTATACTTTAACTAATTAATGACTTCAGTGAGAGAATTAAAGCATTGGTTCAATATTATAATTTGGAATGACATTCTTTTCAATTTGTTGCTAATCTTATAACATCTTCTAATCTATACGCATAATATATAAACAATCTTATATAAGTTAGGGTGATAAAAATAAATTAAACTCGATCATTGTTCAATTTAAATGCATTTATCCAATAAATAACTCTACCAACATTGTGAGGTAAATTATTCCTTTAAGCCCATTGCACGCATGACTACACAAGCCCCCGATCAAATC
>CATIWQ010855581.1:0-10728 GCA_949673415.1 Euphorbia schlechtendalii | reverse complement strand
AGTTTCAGAAAAGTGGGAGCTCATTTTCATGCAAAAAGAAAGCAAGAGACAGAGAGAGAGATCTAAGAAAAGTTTTAATTTGAAGTATTCTTGAGTGTTCTTGAACATTTTGGAAACAAAGATAGGTTCTTTTAACTCATAGCAACTAGCAGTTCCAGAATTAGAGAGTGTAAGTTCATGAATAGGGCATGAACTTGGGATATTTGAGAGTTATTTAGGCAAGTTTGAGGTTTAGTCTTCACAAAAACTAAGTTGAGTTATGTAGGAATTTAGGCAAGCTTTGAGGTTTAGAGTGTCTTTGACCATTTTGCTAAGTTCTAACTAAATAGAACTTAGTGTAAGTGTTCTTAACAAGTAGCTCTACTCATTTGGAATACTTGTTCCTTTCATTCATTTTCAACCAATAATTAAGTTTTAAGCCTTTTTTGAAGTCTACAATTGATAGAATAAGGATTATTACCTCCTTCTTCATCTTTTCAAGACTCACATTCAGGAAGTTTTCTCTTCCCTCAAAGAGTATACCCTTACTCTTCACTTTTTGACAAAAACGGATACCGAACCAAAGAAACGAGGACTTTCTGGAGATTTTTGTGGACCTAGCGAGGTGGATTCATGGCTACGGAGTAAGCCTCTGAGTTCCTAGAGTCGTGTCTCACTTGTTTATACCATGTATATATACTTGATGTGTGAAATTGTGAAAAGTAAAAATCTGCAAAAATTGTATGTTTTATCTCTGTATGCATAATGTCGTTAACGACATCAGCAATGCCATTAACGGCATTGCTTTCTAGGTAGAATATAGGCAGAATGTTCAGAAAATTTTCATACTTAGTTTTATGTTTAAGAGGGTCAGTGGTGACTATTCAAACCTGAAATCTAAGTTTTTAAGTAACATAATATGTGTGTTTGAGCATTTTACGAACCTGAAATCAGCCAGAAAGGTGTTCGAACGGTTGAAGTCGGTACCCCTTTACTGGGATATTATTTTACCAACTTTAACGGTTTCGCTTTTGGAATGGGTTCAATAACACCATTTTTTATGTATTTGGACTTATATTTATTTTCTCCAATGTTATTGTGAAGTGTATTAGGAAACCCCGATGAAGGAAACAAAAGTTCCTAGATAACCAACCCGACAAATATTCACATGTGGAATTTTCATTAATAAAATGGTTATAATAACTTATGTGTATAAAATGAACCCTTTTTACATTAAAGAAATTTCAAATCTCTCGATGTTTTAAATTAGACTACTTGGGTCTCACAAAAGATCAAAACGAACATATTTGCAACTACATGTGATGTGACATATTTGTGCTAACCTTTGTGGATGCAGGTAGTTTAGGATAGATGAATGTTAGGATTTAATTTCTTTCGGGTATCACTTTTGATATTGAAACCAAATGTACTATTCGTTAGATATTGATGTATTCTAAGCAATTGTATCCCTTAGATTTCGATATATTTAGGCGATTTGTAATCCTCCATCCCAATGATGTAATTAATCCCCCAGTAGATTAGGCGCATTTAAATTTCCTACGTGTTTACTTTTCGCAATTTATTTACAGCTTTAAGCATGTGCGATAAACTAAAACATAAATTGAAAATGCCTAGTTTAGTTTGAATATTATAAACGTGGTTTTCTAGCATAGTGTAATTTAACTCAAATGATTACAAAGCAAGTAACTCATTTGAACCTAAATCTTTGTTCTATGGTATGCATTAGGTAAATAGATCTAAGTTGTACTAAATTTTCCTAGAAGAGCTGATCCGGGTGGCGACTTTATAACATAGACTTGAGATTTAGGTCTCGAGTCCTTTATGCTTGAAAATCATTTTCAAGCAACCCCTTGTGAAACTACCCTAAAATTTCCTCTTTTCGAAAAACCATTGCCCCATCTCGATGAGGACAAGGGCCTCATGGTGACCGTGCGAGTCGAACGTCGTCCGCTCACAGATTTAGTTATTTCTAAGTGTCTATCTTATAGCAGTCTCAAATGTTTCTCTTTAAATACATCTGTGTGTTAACTCAAGGTACCACCTTTAGCTCGTGAGATTACCTGCTTGGATATAATCTAAGGAGTAAGCATACACATGCTAGTATGTCTGCTTCATTGATTCCAGTCTCAATGAAACTATGACTAAGTATATTCTAACTTTTTATAATAATACGTGTGAGCAGTTCTTAACCCACATACCTCACACTATATCCTTGCACTCTCATGTTATGGAATAGTCACAAACTTTGTAAAATTTATCAATGAGCATGTGATACATACATATATATAATAATCGATAAAACATAAAAACACGATCATCAATATAAAACAAAGATATCTTTTTAATTGATAACAACAAATTGAAAGGTTCGTATATAATAACTAATAAAGACGTATTGCTCGAATTTCTTTCAGGGCATACATTATGTGTAACAGGTTTCCTCATGGGATCAATATCTTTTAAAACTACATTATATTGGTGACACCTGTACATTTGAGTACTCTTAAATAGACGTTGTAAGAGATGCTAACAATCACTAAAATGAATATCACCTATATGAGTAGTGTTGATGTGGCTTAGTTCAAAGTCATTAATTGTGGTATATTTATACACATCATATATTGAATAAAGGAATAATCTATTTATATGATCTCTTGTGCTATCATTTAAATAGAATATCCAATAATTATATTTATATTTACATAGATATGAGATCATAAGTAAGAGATTAATATAGTTATAAAGTATCCCTTATTTTTTCTAATCATGGGAATGAATAGAACCATAAACCAATACATTCTTATTAGTTTGATGTCATCTCACTCATCACAATGGAAAGGAAACAAATTGAAAAATGTGGGCACATGTAAGTAGACATGACACTAGATTTATCCATTATAGGAAAATTTCATGGTTGTGAAGTCGGGAAATTATATTGAGGACCAGGTCCTGTGCACCTTTTCCGTTAGATGAATGACACGTACTCACTTTTTATTATAATAATATAAAAAGTGGTTATTTGTCATTAATCAAACAAAAAAGGTGTACATGACCCAGTCCTTGTTATAAAAACCCTGTGAAGTCATAGATTTTCTCGTGTAGTGCTTGTATGAGATCCTTTGACCTGACCATATTATAAGGACTATATATGATCTCACACACTTTGGCATATGTCTAACTGTTTTGTAGCAGGATGCTAAATGCAGATACGATTGAGTGTGTTAGTACATGTCTATGGACAAGTAATAAGTTGAGGGGACACGTCATTTAGTTTACTCTAAGAAGATATCACTAGCCACTTGATGAGTGAAATTTAAGTGCATGACCATGCCAAAATAAAGTGAGTTTACTTATTTGATAAGAATCAATTTACTTAAGGTCAAGAAATGTTCGAGTGACTATAGAAGATAACAACACTGTGCCTCTCGTTGGATATCCGATATTTGTTGACGAAGGACATATAAGTATACTGCATGGTTATGCTATACAAGAGATAGATATATTCGTCTTAATTGGGGCTCACATGGTTTCCTAGAAGCCACTACTAGTTTGTGAACCGCGTCAATTTACTACCAACATAAAGACGGACACACATGATCATACACTTACATCATTTAGAACATTGACTATACAGATGACTTAAATGTGTAAGAAAAAATATTCTGATCGGGTGGTTTATTTATTATTTTATTGGTAATATTAAAATATTTATTGTAAAAGTAAGATGATGTTTTATTTTGGACTATATTAAAATAATGTAGATTAAGTAATCCTAACTTAATTTTAACATAAAATATATTTTAATATAAGTCATATTGGAAATATGAAGGTAAAATAAAATAATATGTTATTAAGTTAATTAATTAATTTCATGTGGAATTAAATTGACCAACGGGAATATAGGAAATGAATCGACCAATTAGAAAGTGGAAGTTATTCTCTCAACCAATAGGATGAGATTAGCGGTTGTTTCAATTCACTATAAATAGAGAATTGAGAAAAGACATTAGATTTTTTCATATGTGATAACATTTGTTCTTCTTACTCTAAATTTATGTGCGAATTTTCTATACTATTTCAAGTGAAGAAATATTTTGATCAAAGTTATTTTTTTCATTCTCGCTAGCATGGGTTATGTTTGGTGAAGTGGAGGTGTATGTGACACTACATCAATCTTTTGCAGAGATTTCTAGGTATACATCTTTTGTTGTTTCTTGTTTTTCTGTTAAATAAAAATTCAACATCAAAATGTCATGGGATTTGAAACCGAGAAATTTTAACTGGGTATTTCCGCATGGATGGTTGATTTCAATGATAGTTTCCAACAATTGTAACTTGAGATTATTTGGTAAAAGCACATGCAAATTATCTATTCTCTTAAAATTAACCATATTTTCAATTGTATTATCTATGTGACTACTAACATCAGTATAAACTATCCATGTATTAAGCAAAGTTGAAGTTTGTTTACCTGACTTAACAGAGTTGGTGTATTGTACTTGTGGAAAAGAGACTATACTTGCAACATTGACATGTTCCATTGACAAATTATGTTCATCTGATCCTTAATCAATTAAGCTAATTGTCTAATTTATTCACTACTTAAAATAGTTGTGCTATTTGGCAAACTAGCATAATTCTATGGATTGACATGACTTGAAGTTGCTGCATTATTCTACATATATGCCTAATTCAAGACAAGAATTGAAGTTGTAGAACTTTGTTGATAGCTATTATAGCCCGTGATAGAATTTATAAGATATGAAAACATTAAGTCATCATTATTGTTATATGCTCCTTCAACTTTTCTCATATAAATCTTGATCCACATCTTAAAAACTTAAAGCATAATTATCATTACTGAACCTTGACTTAGGTGGATAGCCATTTTTTTTCCAATAATTGACCACTAAGTGAATACCTTGTAGAAAGTGCAAGTACCCTTTTTATTGCTCTAAAAATTTCATTGCCTTCTATAACCATTGCCAAAATTTTCGTAATGATTTCCTCCTTGATTATTTGCAAACTGATTTCCTCCTTGACTATTTGCAAATTGATAGTTGCCAAAATAATTCCCAAAGTGAATGTGGCCAAAGTGATTTCCCCCCTGACTACTACTAACTTAGTGATTTCCCCCTGACTACTACTAGCTTGACTATTTCTAGCGCGTGAATGTTATTATACTAATATCCAAAACCATTACCCCTTTTTTTGACAAAAGACGCCACTACTGGATTCAAAGAATCATTATCCAAGATTACAAACTCTCTTTCAAATTGAAGAAGATGAGAAATTCTTTTATATAATCTCCAAAAGAGGATTAATAGTCATAACTTAATATTTCACATTCGAAAAAGAAATATTCATTCCCTTTTAAAAAAATAAATCAAAACATTGTTTTGTCGCGCTTTTCTCATAGCATCTCCAACATTATGGAAGCAACCATCACATACACAATTATGTAAAAGACTAATAAATTCATCCCACAAAGACTGAAGAGAGGCAAAATAATCAATAATTAACCTATCCCCTTGAGAAATATTGTAAATTTCGCTTTGTAAATTTGCAATTCTATACACGTCTGATTGCAAAAATCTTTGTTTAAGATTTCCCAAAGATTTTGAACAGATTTGAATTTCATAGAAGTTTGAGCAATATAAGGATTCAAAGAACGAATAAGTCAAGGAAGTACCTACTTATTGTTGTGCCTCTATAAACTGAACATCGCATCTCCAATTGCAGGTTTTTGAATGGTTCCATTGATGAATTCCAACTTGTTCTTTGACATCAATGCCGTCTTCATACTACATGCTCGAGAATGTTATTTTGCTCCATCAAGCAATGGGGTAACCAAGATTAATGATGGACTCTCTTGGATGCAAATAAAATTGACGATTTTCATCTAACCTAACCTGATTTTGATTCACCATTGAAAAAACAAAGAAAGAAAGAAACATAGAAGAAAAGGAGATTTGTGGAAGACTTTGATAAAAGAGAAATGCTTTGATACCATGTTAACTAGGCTAAATAGAGAGAGAGAATTGAAGAAAAAATTGAATTGTATTGAGAGAAAATGGAATAACAAAATATAGAAAATTAGTTGTTGAAGAAGAAGCATGGCTCTTTTAATAACAACTAATTTAACTAGTATTTGTTGATTACTAAATTTCCCCTTAAGCTCATAATGTCTACTTTCACAATTCAACATATGTTTTACATTTCACAATATTAACTTATACTCCCTCCGTTTTTAGTAATCCTCTTACACATTTTACACTTTTTAATAAAACAGTTTATAAGGGTATGGAAATACTAATCTACCCTTATGTCTTAATTTTCATAACATACTGTGCATTTAATACTATGGAAATAATAAAAGTAACTAAGGGTATGCATGGAAGAAATATAGAAAAGAATTATGCAATTTTGAAATTTAAATTTTCATATCTTGACTAAGTGGACTACTCCGTATTAAAAAAACTAAAGAAAAAGTGAGGCAACATATATATAATTAAAATTAAAAAATTAAAATGTAAATAGATTCCCTGTATTGACATGTTTGTAAATATTTTAGGAAACTAGATCCATTTTAATAATTACTCTATATTATATTGGTGGAGTTCTAGTAAATTATATGATTTAGACATCAATATTTAATTTTTTCGTATCCTTATTTAGTTTAATGTTGTCCTAAAAACTACTTTTAATATTTGGAACCTTTTAAAATATAGCATATTAGTTTTTAATGGGTAACAGGGAATACCCAATGGGTAATGGGGAATCCCCGATGGAGAATGGATATGTCGAATTTTCCCAATCCTTAATGATTATGTATATTTGAAAATAAATTTTTCCAAACATTAATGAATATAAATTTGATTATGGAGAATGCATTCCCCAATTTAACAATACACTTTGACAACCCTACTTTTATTTGATAGACTCTTTACTTTGCATCTGCTCATTTTCACCATCGTACACCTATTTTTACTTCTCTTTCCTCTTATTCATTCATTTCATTTTGCTTACATTTTCCTTTAATCTTTCTATTTAGAGCTTGAATAATTTATGTCTCACTTATTTATTTACTTAGAAAGTAATCTATTGGTCCGTGAACGAGCTCTTAACAATAGTGGAGGGGGGGGGGTGAATGCTTAATCTTGGTTACTTTTAGATTTTTAAAGTTTAATCGCCAAGTTCGATTTTTATATGCGTGCTGAGTGCGATATAAAAATGTATAAACTGCACAGCTTTGCTGGCACAGTTTATCTTCAATCTTTAGCTGAGTAAGACTTACTTAGCACATATTGGATAACAAGAAGTATAATGAATGAGAGAGATAGATGAATGAGCAGATCATTGATCAAGCTTAATGCTTAAAGTTAGAACGTCAACACCTGAGATTTATCATGGTTCAGCCCCTAGCCTACCTCCAGTCCTCTGATACCATCTCTAAGCTTTAATCCACTAGTGAGTCATTCCTTCAATAGGCGAAGAAGCCTTTATAGCGGGTAGACACGTCAACTCAGTTTGGGTACCCTTCCAAAACTGACACTCAGATTAATATAAGAATGCAAACTGAATTCAACTTATAGAAATGTTGAATCCTTACAATGTTAACTCTATTACAAATAGATAAGACTTTTGATGTTTGTTGATTGCTTGTGGTGGAATTTCTTTGGAAGCTAAAGTAATTTGCACAGCGTTTTTGCTCTTAAGAAATTCAAGGTGATTTACCAAGTTTGAACGTCTGCTCCAGTCTTCTATTTATACTTTAAAGCTTTGAGAAGTAGCCATTGCAAACTTTACGAAATCACTGATCTTCAATTTCTCATCTCTTCTAATCTTTTGAATCTTCCAATTAGAGATAGATTCCAAGACATTTAGAGATCGAATTTGAACGTTGAGGTGTGATAAAATTCGGTTGACAAATTCTCGTTTATCTTCAAGCAATTTGGTTCTGAGAGAGGCACGCTAGAATGCAACGTGGAGTCTTCCCTTTGGATGACCTAGCTAACATTGGCAGAATCGTGCGGAGATACTTGAGACGCGATGCAAAACAGAAATTCCTTTTACTTGGATTGTAGCAAGGAATCTCTGACAACAGTACTAACATTTTTTACGTTGTGAGGACCACAGGAATCTTTGTTGATTTCAACACCTTTTATCTTGAAAAGCACTAAAGGAATATTCCGTTCCATCATAGATAACGTAGTAGCAC
Source organism: Euphorbia schlechtendalii (assembly GCA_949673415.1). Taxonomy (NCBI): domain Eukaryota; kingdom Viridiplantae; phylum Streptophyta; class Magnoliopsida; order Malpighiales; family Euphorbiaceae; genus Euphorbia; species Euphorbia schlechtendalii. The sequence goes on along the minus strand of CATIWQ010855581.1, from coordinate 2,507 downwards.
ATGTGTCATTAAGTCTCTACATATCAAACAGAATGTGCTTTTCATTAAATAAAAGCAGAACTTAGCATTAGCTGAGTGATATAATCTTAAACTATGTAGTACTCAGCATGGACTCAGCTCTTCCGACTCTAAGTTATAACTTAATTAATTATCCAGCAAAACTGAATTATTCTCCCTTGAATAAACTCAAGTTAGCTTTATTAATTAAGAGTCTACTTAGTAATCAATTAATTTCACTATCCTAGAAAGTTCACTATTTCTAAAACTACTCAGTATTATGAAGTACTATTAACTTGGGTTCTACAATCTCCCCCATTTTGGATAGATAGCAAACTAGGTAGTAGAAGAAGTTAATTGAATAAATAGTTTAGAGATTATGGAATACCTGAAAGTGATGTAAAACTCCCTTGTACTGAGTGACTTTCTTTAGTCAGCTTAAGCTCCCCTATACTGAACGAGTCTTCTATAAGTAGCTCAGCTCCCCCACACTTAGGGGATTTCTTCTTTGATTGGGATAATGTTTTACTTCAGCTTTATCTTCAAAGGGTTGGTCTGTTGTATGTTTTCCTGTACCATATAGTTAGATACATAGTGGAAAACATACTTAGCATAAAAAGTTAAGAAGATCTTAACTTGACGTAAGAACTTGTAATTTTATTAATATATCAAAAGATGACTCAGTCAGCACGTAAAGCATGTCCTGAGCTAAGATTACAAAAAACCCTATTACAAGTTCTACATCTATTGGATCATGGCCTAAACTATCTATAATGCACTGAAGAAGAAGATCCAGCAATCTTGTTCTTGTCCAAAGAATGCATCGGATGAAAATGCCTTGGAAGAGATCCCTTGTTGAGGTTTGCCATCCTAAGCACATCTTCCGCTGCCTTCTCTCCCTTTGCTATTTGACCTTGAATAATTTGATCAAGACAGACATTAAAGGCATCGAGTGCAGCTTGGAAGCTCTCTTGCTGTCCAATAATCTACGGGAAAATCTCCTGCTCTAATTGCTCCTTCCCCTTTGATGAGAGGAAGTCTTGGTCATTCAACTCGTTGAGAAGAAGATGGTGGCAACTGGAGAGATGAGCTTTCTGGTCAAACCTTGACTCGTAAACTGTTGAAAACACTGAAGAAGACCACGAAAGTCAGTTGCTGCTAGTGCAATCTTCAACTGAGCTTCAATGTTGAGAAGTTTTGGACCAAAGGATTCCATACACCATGAAGTGTAATCAATGTCTTTTTCTTCCAGCTCTCCCATCTTGAGTAGCGAATCCACCTTCTTCGTCAGATCTTCTACCTTGGTTTTAATGACGTTAAGCTTTGTGTGGATTGTCATTCCGATCTCAGGTTAGAGGGATTCGGTTGGAGGTGTACTCGACATAGGCATGTCTGGAAAAATCTATCCCATGGCAGTCACTAAGAATTTCTATGATGAGGAGACTTTCTCAGTAATGTGATCAGAGACTGCTCGCTGAAGAGTATCCATTTTGGAGTGGAGAGAGTCAATGTTCATGACAAGGGCCTTGTCTAACTTCTTTGATATATTATTTAAGAGCGTGAGGAAATCTTCCTGCTTATTATCATGTAAAAGCAAGAACCGCTACTCGGATTCCACCAGTTTTGATATGTTGTGGCTCACGTCCTTTGTAGATGCTACCTCTTTGGAGACATCCTCAATCTTGAGATCGGTTAGCCTCTTTATTTTTGCTTGCTCTTTATCAAGATCATGGATTTGCATCACTTGATTAGCCATATTAGTACTCAAGAGATTCAACTATTTAACAGCAGCATCTACACTACTCTTTATCTTTCCTACAACAGCATTTGCTATTACAGTAGACGCGGGAATTGAAGTAGTAGCTTCCCTAAGTTGGGCTGTTGAGTCCATTAACCCATTCAGGATTAGCGCCATCTTATCTACCAAGCTTTTGGCACTCTCTTTTGCCAAATGATTTTGAATAACTGATAAGTGTATAATTACACTTCTTATCATTATAATTTCACACAATAAACACTATAGTTTAAGTCATTTTTATACTTCATATAAAAGATTTCACTTCGTATGTAGTTGTTTTTTATGCAAATGCAGATACTAGGTAAATCTTGGGAATAAAATGAGCTAAAGTGAAATTCTATGAAAAAAGAGTGAAAAAGGTGTAAAAAGATGCGTGGAACTTAAAGATTTGGCATAGGAAGCTGTCAAAGATCGGTTAAGTTACAAGAAGAATTCTGAGTAAAACTCAATTCACGGTCGTAAAAATCATTCGCGGTCGTGACTTGTTTACTTCAGAATCAGAAGATTGCTAATCAAATATTCATGATCGTGACATGTATATCACGGTCACGACATGGATGGTTTTCTGGTATGATCTTCCTAACTACCAACCGCCAGATAAGCATGATCAACCGCCATCAACTGCCTATGAATAGACACCTATAGGAGTCAACCAATCATGAAAAGGTGCCTATCCATTGTGGATTGAATCAAAGCCTCTCAACCAATCACA
>CATIWQ010855508.1:0-13069 GCA_949673415.1 Euphorbia schlechtendalii | reverse complement strand
TATATACTTATCTGTCAAGTGTTAACTGTTATCAATATCTTAAAGACTAGTATTGCAGTCCTTGTTATTGTGCCAGCCATGATACTTGGTTTTTCTGTTCTATTTAGCTAGTCAAGCTAGCCAATTAACTATTTTCTTATCTATATTGGTATTTGTTTAGGTCAGGACATAGCTAAAGTACAAAGCTCCCTTCAATCCAATTTAAGTAGCTCATAAATGAAGTTTTAAAATTATTTTTTTAAAAAAAAAATTAGAGCATTTCGGACGGTTCTCTCTTAAGAACCGTCCAGAATGCTACTTATTCCGGACAGTTCGCTCTTAAGAACCGTCCGGAATGCTACTTTTCTAGACGGTTCTCTCTTAAGAACCGTCCGGAATGCTACTTTTCCGGAAGGTTCTGAACCGTCCGCATTACTTCTGATCATTGGTGTCGCAGCTTGTGCGGACGGTTCAGAACTGTCCGGAAAAGTAAAAAATAACCGTCCGCAAAAGCCTATTCTGCACTAGTGATTTGTCTTATCAATGCACATATGCATAATACTATACATATATGATACCAGCAAGATATATAAATAAATAAAAGCACTAATAAATAACAAAGATGCCTTTATTAATAGTAATAATAATACGAAACCGTTTGTACATCATAACTAATTACGGTATATCACCTTAATTGCCTCTAGGGCATACACCATGTCTAACAATCTCCCACTTACACTAGAGCCAATTTCCCATGTGCTTCATACCATAATCGTTAACATGCTAGTCATCCTTAACCAAAGTCAATGGCTTAGTTAGCCCATCCGCTAGATTCTGATGTGTTCAGATGTATTCCAAGTTTATATCTTTTTTAGCTACTATCTCTTAAATGAGATGGTCTGAGTACATGTCTGTTTCTCTAACGAGACCGTGGTTCCTTTGTCTGAGTAATAGCCCCATTTTTATCACAATAGATCGCTATTGGATTTACAATGCTGGACATCACACAGAGATCGCTAATAAATTCCTTTAACTAGACAACTTGCTTAGCTACTTTTGAAGCAGCTATATACTCAAATTTTGTGGTTGAATCAGCAGTCATATCAGGTTTTAAACTTATCCAAACAACTGCCCCTCCGTTTAATGATATATACCTCGACTGGGATTTATAATTGTCCATGACATATTGAAAACTTGAGTTGGTGTATCCCTTCACATAGAGATCACCTTCTCCATATACTAAAAATATATCCTTATTCCTATGTAAGTACTTAAGGATAGTTTTATCGGCCATCTAGTGCTTCTCAACTAGGTCAGATTGAAATATGCTCGTGACGCTCAACGCATGTGAGATGTTAAGCCGAGTGCATACCATAGCATACATGATGGATCCTATCACTGAGGCATAGGGTATTCCATTTTCATGCATAGTCTCTCCTCTTGTATTCTCGGATACTCAGATTTAGAAAGGTTAATTTCGTGAGACATTGGGAGAAAACCCTTTCTTGAATGCTCAAGGTTAAATCTAGCCAAAACCAAGTCTATGTATGCACTTTATGAAAGACCTCGCAACCTTCTAAATCTATCTCGATAGATCTTTATACCAAGAATAAAAGTTTCTTCTCCAAGGTCTTTCATTGAGAACTTCTTTGACAACCATGACTTAATTATCTGAAGAAAAGGAACATCGTTTCATATTAGCAATATGTCATTGACATATAAGGAAAATGATTGCACTCCCACTAGCATTCTTATATATACAAGGCTCATTAGTGTTTGACACAAAACCAATTTCTTAAATTGTTTCGTCAAACCTGATATTCCAAATCCTTGATGCTTGCTTAAGTCCATAAATGGACTTCTGCAACTTGCATACCTTTAAACCATCATTGGATGTAAAACCCTCGGGTTATGCCATATACACATCCCTATCTAGATTCCTGTTAAGGAATGCTGTTTTCATATCTATCTGCTAACTCTCATAATCGTAATGAGCGGCGATGGTAAGGAGTATCTTGATAGACTTTAGCATGGCCATCGGTGAAGGTTTCATCATCGTCAATGCCTTCTTTTTGACTGTAACCTTTTGCAACCAGACTTGCTTTATAGGTAATTACATTACCGTCCATGTCATTTTTCTTCTTGAAAACCCACTTACATCCTATGGGCTTAATCCCACTTGGAGCATCAATCAAGCTCCAGACATGATTTTTGTACATGGAGTCCATCTCTGACCTCATGGCTCTTCCATTACCTCCTTGTAAGTCATGAGCTCATCATATTCCATAAGGAAGAGATGTTTATCATCAGTGATGAGAAACCCGTATTGCTCGGGAGCGATTGGAGCCCGACTTTACCTACACAATGTCGGTGTTATAATAGGCTGTTCCATGCTTACACTTTCTTGTGTAACTGGTGTAGGAACAATCAATTGATTGTCTATTTGATCTTCTTGAGTGCCTAACTCAAGATTGCTCCTACTAGCTTTCACAAGTATATGCTCCTTCTCGAGGAATTGAGCATTTATGGAAATAAGGACATTTTGTTCCTTGGGATCATAGAAGGTATACCCCATAGTCTCCTTAAGTTAACCTACAAATAGGTATCTATCAGTCTTAGCACCTAGCTTATCTGAACTTGTCCTCTTTACGTAAGCAGGACATCTCCAAACTCTCAGGTGAGAAAGAGATGTTTTCTTACCATAACACGATTCGTATGGTGTTTGATCAATTAATTTAGAGGGCACTCTATTTATAATATAAACTACGTTCTCAAGTGCATAACCCCAAAAGGATCTGCTGAGTTCTGCTTGGCTCATCATGGACCGAACCATATCGAGTAGGGTTCGATTCCTCCTTTCTGACACTCCATTGTGTTGGGGTGTATAAGAAGGTGTCCACTGAGATAAAATACCATTATCCCTTAGATAATCCTGAAAATCTTGGCTTAAGTATTCAACGCCTCGATCAGATAAAAGCGTCTTGATACTCTTCCCAAGCTGTTTCTCTACTTTGGTTTTGAATTTTTAAATTTCTCAAAACTCTTAGACTTGTACCTCATAAGGTACAGATAACCATATCACGAATAATCGTCGATAAAGGTTATGAAGTAGACGAAACCCTCGTGTGTCTTAACACTCATTGGATCACATACATCGAAATGTATTATTTCCAACGTACTAGTGGCACGTTGACCCTTTTCTTTGAAAGGTTTCTAGTCATCTTCCCCTCTAAACAAGGTTTGTACGCACCATAGGATTCCCATTCCATTGGGCCCAAGTCACAACATTTGTGTAACTTAGTTAAGCGAGTCTCATTTATATAGCTTAGAAGACAATTCCATAAGTATGAGGATTTCATATTATCTAATATCGATTTCTTAACAATGTTCATACTTAGAATTTCAGTTTTAGTATCTAGAACATAAATGCCATCAACAAATATTCCACAATCATAAAGAACATTATCGCTTTGAATTTGACAATTATTATTAGAAAATAGAATATCAAAACCCTCTATTGCTAAACGTGCAACATAAATAATATTATTAGTGATAGAAGGAATATAATAACAATTATTCAAAAATAAAACTAGGCCACTAGGCAAACAAAGGCTATATATCCCTACAACTGTTGCAGCAACCCGTGCTTCATTTTTAACTCTTAGGTCAATTTCCCTCTTTGCAAGCCTTCTACTTTTCTGCAATCCCTACATAGAAGTACATATATGAGTACCACAACCAGTATCCAATGCCCAAGTAGAGTCATTGGGAACTGTAGAAAAACTCTCTAGTATGAACATTCCTCCAGATGTTCGAGCCATAACTATCATCATCTGATGAGCTTGTTTCAAGAGAAACATTTTCCCTCTTCAATTCTAACTTTCTCATGAGATTTCACTTGGCTTTTAAACCTTTTAGTTTCTTCAATTAAGGTCCTCAGCATTTACTTACTCTTTGAGTATATTTCTAAACTTAATCTCATAAATCTCAAGCAAGTCCATAAGTTGGGTTAAGGTACAGTTGGGAGAACACTCCTTGAGCATCTTCTTGAAGGAATAATATTTATTGGGTAATACCCTCAACACCATTCCCCTTAAAGACTTCTCACTATACTCAACTCCCAACTCTCTTAATTTCTCTGAGTTGTCATAAATGTTCATAACCAACTTTACTGCTGAGGTGTCTCCTCGCAATTTACTGTGAAACAATTCATCTTCTAAACTTTCCACCGATTTGAGATGATGAATCATGGTTACGAGATCCAACCCTTTGTACACTCATGTGTACTTTGGAAGCCTATGGTCTAACATAAGTTTTGTGATAAACTCATAGTTTCCCTTTTGCTCCTCATAATTATTCATCTCACATGCAAAAGCGTTCTTGCTAGGATGTTTGGGACTAAGATCAGTCAAAATGTAATCCAGGTAGTAGTTCTGTAGAGCTCCTCTAACAATCTCAAACTACTCATTAAAGTTATAAATAACAAATTTTATATCATCAAGAGGACCGATGTCAATGCGAGTATTTTCATCAATGATCATATTCAACCTAGATATAAGATAGAATTTATTTAGATTTTTGTATATGTAAATGCATTTAATATAAGATCTTTAATTAAATACATAATTCCTACTATTTTCTTGATATTCAAATAGCCCTTTTTATTGAAATTCGGGAAATTTGGTCTAATCAATTTTCCTTAGTAGGTAGCATCTATAGCCACTCATCATGACCCCGCTATAGCAGGTTAAGCCACAACAAGACAACCATGGTAGGAACCCGTCCATTTGCATCTCATGAAATTGCTAACACATCTGAGTTTTCTTTCTCAAGACGTGCATACCCAATTGTACGACACCTCAAATGTATCTCCAATATGGCATTAGCTCCAATAATATGGAAAACTAACCCATTTTGGTTAAGGAATTAACCCAATCTAGTCTCATGACCAAACACATGTTAAGGAAAGGAATGTTGTACATGTGCTTACATCCATTAATAAGGTTCGTATCATGACTCATGACGGGAAGATAATCTACCACCTTAATATTTTTGTAGGGATTTTATTGGTGTCGCTGGTCTCACCCTATTCTAGGTCTTATACAATGGATATGATTATTACAATAATAATTCCGGGCTATTTGGAATAATTAACTCTAAGGGAACATGCTCAAGGTTAGTACATCATAATCATTCCATTATGCCAAGACTCCACATATCATGCAAAACAAACAAGGTCCATGTTTAAGTTCTTGGACCTATGTCTATAAGTTTTAATTAAACAACTTAAATCATGTTTGTAAAACTATATGCGGAATCCAATTCCCATACTAGAAATCAACTAAGTCATAAAATTCCATTGGGTACAGTTGAACCTAATACCGATGGAGATTTCCAGGTAGGAGAGGAGAGGCCCCCTTAAAGTGAATGAGAAGCAAAGTCTAATCCTTGCCAAAATAACCACAGACACTTCGATTCGTTGTACCATGGATAACTATGATTTAAAGATTTCGTTCTTTAATTGAGTGAAGCATGAGACGACCCTCAATTAAAGCATTTACAAATTTTGTAAAACATTTTAATTTATATGATAAACACCTAGACTAAGTTTGAGCAAAACCTTAATCTAGTTATCACATCATTTTCTAAAATGGGAATTGAAACCTAAGTCATGCATATCGTACTTTAATCAATTCATAGAAAATATCAATTTCAACATATTATAATTGATCATGCATTACATAAGGCAGGCTCTGATACTACAGCTGGTCAATCAAGACATTAATTGAACATGTAACGTTGCAAGGTGGAATTTCAAAACTTAAAATTAACCAAAAAAGGATCTCCTAAGCATGCCATGAATGATATAATTTAAGTTGAAATGTTCCATAGATGCTAATAGGTTTATAAAACTTATAAAAGAAACGCTAGCATATAAGTTTAGAGCATTACCAGTTGATGCATGCTTCGCTCTTTGATTTGGATGTGGCGTTTCCTTTAAAGCAATTCAGTAGAACTCCGTAAGCACAAGCCTCCAAACTAGGATAGCCTCTATGATTGATCCGCACGAATCTTCACCGACCAAAACCTCATTGAGTTAGATTCCATTAGTAAACAGTAGCTGCTAGATCGCTCGAAGACCAACCCGAAAATATAAACTGAGAAGGCTCACTTCAAATAGAAACAGCCTTCTATAAAATTCTTCGTTACTTGGAGAAACTCAAGGAAGATCTCGCACAACTTACGAAGAAAGAGATATTGAACTCAGAGAGAAAGGATGAGTTGAAGAGTGGAATAATGAGAGAGGGGAATCCTATTTATAGGGAGGGGGGGAGTGTTTGACTCCCCCTCAAACATAATGTGGGATGGTAATTTCCCATTCCACATAGCGGGTCAGTTTCGCGGGTTACTTGGACCCGCGGGTTGACTTACTCTCAGCCTCTAAAAGGTGAGCCCTAGCAGGCTTGCCTTGTGCCGCAAGCAAGGGCTTGCGGGCCTTCCCACAAGCCTATGCTTATGGGCTTATGTGCCCGTCGTGTAGGCGGGCTTGCGTGGTAAGCACGCGCAAGCGTTATCATGTGCAGCGCTTACCGGCTTGCAGCTCGCTAGTGCGCACTGGCTTACCCCGTGAGCTAGTGTCTCGCGAGCTTTTCAGCATGCAGGGCAGCTGCACGAGCCCCACTTTGAACATCCCATGTTTGTTTGGGGCCCACTCGCAACGGGAAGAATTCCCTTGCTCCGCTCCGCGCAATTCCCTTTAATTATTATTAATTATTAATAATTAATCTGAAGATTTCGACATCCTCAATATTCTCATAATAGACCCAGTCTATAGGTTCTTTACTTAGTCTGGTAAAGATCCAAAGTGTGTGACTTCATATGATCCCAAAGTGTAGAGCCTCTAGAGGTTAACCTAAACTTGGCTTCCCATCTGGGAACCTTTATGCTCAGTGTTCCAGACCGATATGGAACCCGATAGCTCTAGACGGGGCTTTCTAGCAAAGGCGCATGATCCCCCGATACTCAGAATGTCACGTGTCTATGACTTGATCCGATTCTACAGTAGTAACCAATATGTTACACTCCTTCCATCAGGTTAAGTACCATCTAGTTTATTGAGTTCGGATTAAGTGTTAGCTCATGTAATAGCCGTAGCTATCTTGGAATTAGACTTGTTCATGGAGAACACCACTCGCCATAATGTATCAAGATTGACTATCAATCTTATTCTCTGATCAGAGGTTTATGAGTGTGTCTCTTCAACAAGGGGCCCTAAGGTACATCTCCCATTATATCACTATATCAGGAGCGATGGATCCCATCTTGACTACTCAGCTTACCAAAATGTGATCATCCCCGTACCCGTAGTCACCCATGTTATCCTAATCACTAGGGTATGAATAAGTATGAAACAAAGCATATGACACAAAGCAACTCCTACATAATTTAATTGGTATCTCAGGTCTGAGGATACTTGTACTGCTACTGCAATAAGATATGACACCAACACATGGATATAGTTATTTCTGAGTGTCTGTCGTATAGTAGTCTCCATTTTCCCGAATACATTCATGTGTTAACTCAAGGTACCACCTTCAGCTTGTGAGATCGGTTGCTTGGATCTAATCCAAGGAGTAAGCCTATACATGCTAGTCTATCCACTTCATTGATGTCTGGTCTCAATGAAACTATGACTAGGGATGTTTAGACTATTCATAGTAACACGTATATGTAGTTCTCACTCCCCATAACTCCCATTATGTCCTAGCACTTTTACTCTATGAAGTAGTCACGAACTTTGTCTTATCAATGAGCATATACATAATATTATACATATATGATACCAGCGAGATACATAAATAAATAAAGCACTGGTAAACAACAAAGATGCCTTTATTGTTAATAATAATAATAATAATAATAATAATAATAATACGAAACCGTTTCTACATTATAACTAATTAAGATATATCACCCTAATTACCTCTAGGGCATACATCATGTCTAACACCCCTATCATGAATTCTATCCATCATTCGAAGAACGAATGGATGTAGTCTTGTATGATGATCTTTTTGGCCTCCTTTTATCGAAAGAGAGGCAACTAAAAAAGGGATTAAATACTGTTGATGACTTGAATGAAATTTTAGCCCATATTACTACGTGTCAACCTTTCTCTGGTTATCGAGGTTGAGTTCGATGAAGAATAAGCACATCGCATTCCCTTGAACAACAAGGATACTTTTACAGTGCTAAATACATGGGATAACTACCCCATCTAAACTTCTATCCATCAATTTTGGGACCAACATCGAATTCACAAGCTGGCCATCCTCTCTACTAACAACATATTACACAACATGATCCATCTGATTATGCTAATGTGGTGTGTTATAATTGCAAAGGTACATGTCATTTCATGAGAAAATTCCCCTCTCCTAAATTAAATACCAACCAAAACCCTAACCCACCCACCTCAAACTTTACCACTACACACACAACAGATCAGTAATGGATTATGGACAGCGGCGTGACTCACCTTATTACGTCAGATTTGGGAAACATTTATTTTCATTTAGAATACTCAGGATGAAGTCTAATCAAGTAATGATTTAACTTTACTCATTACTCATCCTGGTTCTACTTTACTTCCAAATAGTTCTTTGTCATTGTGATAACTATTGCATGTTTCCTAGTCCAAATTAAATCTTGTGTTTGTAAGTGCGCTTACTAATTCGAATAATGTTTCTATCGAGTTCTTTAATAAGTTTTTTTGTTATGAAGGATGTTAATTCCCAACAGATGATTATATGATGCTAATAAATTTTCGCAAATTCTCCAACCATGCAAGCAAATCTCACTTCAATAAAGACTTAACACGAGCTTCTTGGTCAACTTAGCTATCCTTTAGTTAGCAGAGTTTTGATTCAAAATAACATAAAGTGTTTTTCACGTCCTATTTATTGTCCATTGTGCGGTTAGTAAAAGTCATTGTCTACCATTTCTTTATCCGAGTATACTGTTACAGGTCCCTTAGATTTAATCTGTTTGGATTTTCAAGGTCCACCTCCTGAACAATCCTTAGATGGATTTTGTCATTAATTTATTTTTTGAAATACACTTGGATTTATTCTTTGACTCATAAATCTAATGTGCTACCCATGTTTATCAAATTCCATTTACATGTTGAGAAATTTTTTGGTTGATCAATAAAATCGTTCCAATCGGATGTTGGTGGTGAATTTATCAACATAAAATCTAATTTATCCACCCATGGTATTACACATTGTATGTCATGCCCATATACACTCGAATAAAATGGGAATGCGGTAAGAAAACATTGTCATATTGTTGAAACTAGATTATCTCGTGCTAGGTTACTTATGAAATTTTGATCTTTTGTGTTTGATACTTATGTGTTCCTCATAAATTGTATGCCATCCTCTATGCTAAATTATAATGTGCCATTTCAATGCTTGTTTAAAGATGTAACTATTATACTTTATTATGTATTTTTTGCTACTTACGTTTTCCATGGCGTTATCCATATACTTCACACAAGATGAATTATCACTCCCATCCATGTGTTTTCTTAGGATACAATCGTATTCACAAAGGTTATCGTTGCTTAGATCCTGTCTTTATTTAAATCTTTATCTCACGTCATGTTATTTTTTATGAATTGGTTTTTCCTTATCCTGATTTGGTACTAGCTGTTATTTATGGTTGTTCATAACAAACGTTGCATCTGCTTCCATTGATAACGATAACAAATCCACCATCCACGTTATCTAACCACCCAACAATCCCACATGCCACATTACAACCTCAAATATAACAATCAGTACCACATACTAATCCAACCCCTTAACCACCTATAACCCCGCCTTCTCCTCAACCAACACCAATAATGGAACTAATAAATCTACTTATATCCCAACTACACACGCCTCTAACGATCATGAAATAGAAACCCCTCCTTCATCAGAAAATCAAGATGTTACCCTTGAACGAACCATCCCCCTCATAGTTTCTCGGTTGCCTCTATATTCACCTTCTAAGCCTCAAACCCAACCAATCAGGGCTATATCTTATTGTTGACCTACAGCCCTTTAATACACAAATATATACATAGCCACAAACAACACCAAAGCTACCTATTAAGTATATAACTCAGGCTTAAGCATGAAAGTAGGGACCGCGAGCTTTTAACTTGCAAGTACTTGGACGCGATCCATCTTATTACACTAAGGCTACCAAGGAGCCTCGATGTAGGACAACCATGATGGAGCTGTATTTAGCATTGCAACGGAACAACAGATAGGACTTGGTCCCACCCTAACATGCACCAAATTTCATTGGATGTAAGTGGGTATATATAACCAAACTTAAGACGGATGGGAGTATTGATGGCCACAAGGCTCGACTAGTAGTGAAGGGTTTTCACTAATGGCCCAAGCAATTATTTTGATAAATCTAAGGGAACTGTCTACAGATTTCCTATTTGAGTTCGATCTTGAGTTGTTGATGTAAAAGGTTCTTGTTGCACTAAGATACATTCCGATCCTCTCTCCAAATAGGTCTAACAAGGTGGTACATGTGGTATGGCAACAACAGATCCACTCAGCAGGTATCCTTGGTCACCAGGGGATCGCAAGTGATGTTTTCACGAGCTTCTCGGTAAAATAGGGCACCCTAATCTTAAGGCTAAGCCATCTAATGAAATATGCTTTTTTTGAGTATTTTAAAAGTGGGTTAACTCATTTGATGACTTTTAAATACTCACCGATAATCTTCCAAACCCTTTTTAGAAGAAAAGTATTCCCTAGCAGATGTCGCCACTATGAGCGGATAATGTTCAACCTGCGCAATCATCGTGAGGCACCGACCTCGTGAGAGGGGGAGTGGGGGTTTGCGAAAGAGTGAGTCAAAAGTGATATTATGTTTAAAATGACTCGAGACCTAAATGTCTAGCCTATTTTACAGAGTCGCTACTCGGATCAGCTCTTCCGGGAAAATTTGGTATAGCCTAGATCAGTTTGCCTAGTCCGTACCATAGTACAGAGATTCGAGTTTGGATAAGTTACCTATTTCATCATCATTTGAGTTAAATTACACTATTTAGAAACCAACTTCATATTATACAAATGAACATGTAAGTCTAGGTCAAAATTGTAAAATGAGGCTGTCATTGAACCCATCTTGAAGGAGAGATCATTAAAGCAAGTAAAATATATCTCGATGAAGGAAAACTAGCTTTAACCACTTGAATATCCTTCAAATCGATTTCAAGTCTCAAAAAATGCTCAAGTGTATATTCTATTGATCGCAAGGTTTCGATTTTATTAATTTAGAGGGCTTATATTCGGTGATGAAACCAAAAACCTTGTTCACCACTTCTCTACCTATAAGATAAAAGTTCAAAATACGAAAAGTATTGTCAATACTGCTTATCTAAATAGAAAAATGGTGACCACTGCAAATATACAGTTTCGATGTAGTTTTAAAAGATAGCAATCCCACAGGGAAGGAATTCGGCTCTAAAGACCAGCTAGAGTTATGGAACAAAAGAAATAAGATAATTTGTATTTGAGGGTTGGATGATTTGTATGATAGACTGATGAATAGACATATGTATGAACAGACTAGAGAAAATTTAATATATAAAGATATTCCCTAAAAACAAGTTTAATATAGAAAAACATGCAAAATCATCAAGAATATTTCATACGCTAAATAACTTCAACAAATAAGGTTCTAGACGCCCTCATTTTAAACAATTCACTGCAGAGCAACACATGAGATGACTTTTCTAAATCTAGGGTAAATGAATTATGAAACTTATAAGAACCTGGATAACATTATTACTATGCTTAGTACGGGTCGCTCTCACATAGCCATATTTAGCAAGTTACCATTCAAAAAATGTTATCTCACTAAACAGCATTATAATCACAGATCCAATGACTATACACAATCTTATTAACCTCGAAATCACTCTTGAAGTTAACTCGATAGCATATAACTTGATTAATATAAATGACGCAAGACGAAATACTCGTTGTGACACATAGTCATATCATAAACTTCGAAATAGAAAGTATAAGCAGAAAACAAAGTAAAGTTTTAAGGTATGCTAGTGAAAGCTAAAGTTGATCAAACCGTATCCACTCTTTAATGGGAGTCGTCAATTCTCGCAATTCCTGTGTTTACTTTGAATTCGGTCTTGACTCGTATAGAACCTCCGCTAGGATGCTATTCTTTGTGAATTTCGAATAAAAGAATGTTGAAGAATGAAAAATTTTGTTGATAAGTGCTTTGCAATTACACACATACAACAAATGCTCTAATTTGTGTAGAAATATAGTGATCGAAATAGGAATCGAATAACTTATACATTTTTCTCTCTAAAACTTTGAATGTAGCAAAATCTAAATATTTTCAATCTCTATCTATACGCATACTATCATTCAATGCCTTCTATTCATGCCAAAAAACAATGTACCACGAATCTTGAACCCTATTTATAGAGTGTGAAGGGTTACGTCTATCCAAACGAAGAATTGTGTCTATTGGCGAAGAGTTGCATCACTTCATTGTGATTGGATGCAAAGTCTTATCTTTATCCACAATGGAAAGGCACCTTTTCATGATTGGTTGACTTCCAAATGGTATCTTTTTGTCTAGTAGTTGATGGCGGTTGATCGTTGTTATCTGTCGGTTGGTAGTTAATAAGAGATAACAAATAACCGTCACAAGTCACGACCGTGAATCACATGTCGCGATCGTGACTAATGGTTGACAACTTTCTATTTTGAAGAATAACAAGTCGCGACTGCGAATGGGTGTCACGACTGTGAACAATGCTTTTCTTCAAAATTCTTCTTGCAACTTTACCGATCTTCGACAACTTCGATCCTAAGCCAAATCCTTATGTTCCACGCATCTTTTTACACCTTTTTCACTCTTTCTCCATAGAATTCCATCTTTGATCATTTGACTCCCAAGATTTACCTAGTTTCTGCATTTGCATAAAAAACAACTACATACCACGTGAAATCTTTTATATGAAGTATAAAATGAAACAAAA
>CATIWQ010855318.1:0-10077 GCA_949673415.1 Euphorbia schlechtendalii | reverse complement strand
AAATAATGTAATTTATTTTGGAGGATTGGAATGATGGATGGATAAACAAATGTATGAAAGATTAGAGAAGATAAAAAGTATATAGATATTCCCTATGAACAAGTATAGCAAAGAAAACATGCAAAATCATCAAAGATATTACGGACACTATATTAATTTAACAGATTCGGTTCTAAACACCCAGATATTCAATTATTCACCGCAGAGCAACACATGAAATGACTTTTCTAAATCTAGTGCAAACGAATTAAGATGATTATATAAACCTGGATAACAATATTACTATGCTTAGTATGGGTTGCTCTCACACAGCCATATTTAGCAAGTTACCATTCCAAAAATGTTGGGTGACTAAACAGCGTTATAATCATAGATCCAGTGATTATACACAATCTCGTTAACCCCAAAACTACTCTTAAACTTAACTCAAAAGTATATAACTTGATTAATATAAAAGACTCAACACAAAATACACATTATGACACATAGACATATCATAAACTTCGAAATAGAAAGTATAAGTAGAAAGCAAAGAAAAGTTGTAAGGTATACAAGTGAAAGCTAAAGTTGATCAAACCATGTCCACTCTTTAATGGGAGTCATCAATTCTCGCAATTCCTGCGTCTGCTTTGAATTCGGTCTCGACTCGTACAGAACATCTGTTAGGATGCTATTCTTTGTAATATCGAATAAACGAATATTGAAGAACGAAAACTTTTTTTGATAAGTGATTTGCAATTACACTTATACAACAATCGCTCGAATATGTAGAGAAATCTAGTGATCGAAATTGGTTCGAATCACTTATACATTTTCTCACTAACACTTATGAACATAGCGAAATCTAGATATTTTTACTCTCTATCTATGTGACACACTTATCAATCATGCCGCACCACCTAATCCACATGAAATTTGTTGAGTCTTGAAGCCTATTTATCGAGTACAAAAGGCTGCATTTATCCAAACGAAGAGTCATGTCCATTGGCAAAGAATTACACCACTTCATTGTGATTGGTTGAATTGGTTTGATCTTATCCACAATGGAAAGGCACCTTTTCATGATTGGTTGACTTCCAAAAGGTGTCTTTTCATTTGGTGGTTGATGGCGGTTGATCGTTCTTATGCAGCGGTTGAAAGAAGAGAAGAGTTGACCAAAAAAAGTCAAGGTCACAACCACGAATGATTATCGCGATCGTGAATACTTGGTTGGCAACTTTCTATTGTGAAAGTTAACAAGTTGCAACTGCGATATGTGTGTCACTATCGTGACATGCATTTTTTCACATGATTCCTCTTTGTGATTTCTACCGATCTTTGACATCATCGATCCCTTTCTAAATCCTTAAATTCCACGCATCTTTTTGCACCTTTTTCACTCTTTTTTCATAGATTTCCAACTTTAATCATTTTACTTCCATGATTTACCTAGTATATGCTTTTGCATAAAAAAAAATACATATCACGTGAAATCTTTTATATGAAGTATAAAAATGACTTAAACTATAGTGTTTAATGTGTAAAATTATCATGATAATAAGTGTAATTATACGCTTATCAATACCCTATAGTCTCTTTAAGGTAACCTAAAAATAGACATCTATCAGACTTAGCACCCAGCTTATCTGAACTTGTCCTCTTTACATATGCAAGACATCCCCAAACTCTCAGGTGAGAAAGAGTGGGTTTTTTACCATTCAATAACTCATATGGAGTTAGATCAACTAATTTTAGAGGGTAATCTGTTTAGAATATAAACTACTCTCTCAAGTGCATAACCCGAAAAGGATTTGCTGAGTTGTGCTTAGCTCATCATGGACCAAACCATATCAAGTAGGGTTCGATTTCTCCTTTCTGGCACTCCATTGTATCAGGGTGTATAAGGAGGTGTCCACTAGAATAAAATTCTATTATCCCTTAGATAATCCTGAAAATCATGGCTTAAGTATTCACCGCCTAAATCAAATCAAAGGGTCTTGATACTTTTCCCAAGCTGTTTCTCTACTTCATTTTTGAATTCTTTGAATCTATCAAAACTTTCAGACTTGTGCCTCATAAGGTACAGATAACCATATTGCGAGTAATCGTTTATAAAGGTTATGAAGTAGACAAAACCCTCATGTGTCTTAACACTCATTGGAACACATACATCGGAGTGTATTATTTCCAAAGTACTAGTGACATGATGACTCTTTCCTTTGAAAGTTCTCTTAGTCATCTTCCCTTTTAAACAAGGTTCGCAAGCACCATAGGATTCCCATTCCATTGGGCCTAAGTATCCACATTTGTGAAACTTAGTTAAGCAAGTCTCATTAATGTGGCCTAGAAGACAATGCCATAAGTATGAGGACTTCTTATTATCTAATCTTTATTTCTTAACAATGTTCATATTTAGAATTTTAGTTTAGTAACTAGAACGTATATTCCATCCACAGATATTCCACAAGCATAAAGAATATTATCACACTGAATTTGACATTTATTATTAGAAAATAAAATTCAAATACTTCTGTTGCTAAATGCACAACAGAAATAATATTCTTAGTAATAGCAGGAATATAATAACAATTGTTCAAAACTAAAACAATGTCATTAGGCAAATGAAGGTTATATGTCCCTACAACTGTTGTAGCAACTCGTGCTCCATTTCCAACTCTAGTTCTATTTCCCTCTTTGCAAGCCGCCTATTATTCCTCAATCCCTGCATAGAAGTACAGATATGAGTGCCACAACCAGTATCTAATACCTAATTAGACTCATAGGGAACTGTAGAGAAACTCTCTATCATGAACATACCTGAAGTAGATGCCTGACTTGGCTTCTTCTTCATTAGTCCAGAAACTAGAGCTCTTAACTCGCGTTTCATTTTGGCACTTTTCATGAGTCTTCTCTTAACCTTGAAAGCTCTAGACTTTCTTATCTTTCAATCCTCAGCAACAATTTGATTCTCAAGTTTATTTCTAAACTGTATAACATATTGTTCTAACAAGTCCACCATTTCAAAAAAATTACAATGATCACTGATACCATAGAAATCTATTTTGAAATTATCATACCTTAGAGGTAGCCCTTTCAATACAATTTATTTCAAGGTAGCCTGATCATTAGTTACTCCTAACTTTCTTAACTGTTCAAATCTATCATAAAAAAATCATAGCAAACTCAACTACTGAGGTGTCAGCCCCAAAACTTGTAGATAGCATGAATGGTTCATGTTTATCTATCATTACAAGCTACACAATCATAGACTCCAAGTCCATACTTTTGCAAAGATCCCTGCACCTTGGAAGTATAGTGTTGACCATGAAATTCTTTATGAAATCATAGTGCCTTTGTGCTTCATGTGCTTATCGATTTGATAAATAAATGGATCTTCTATGGGGGGGTTCGAGATATGGATTTTCCAAAACACAATCAAAATCAAGGCTCTTTAGGAACCTTGACACACACTTGAACCACTCATGAAAATTTTTTCCTTTGAAAAAATGGTTGTCTATCGGATGCATTTCAGAATTAGTGTTCTTTATTCAACCTAGATATAAGATAGAATTTGTTTAGATATTAGTACATGTACATGCATTTAATATAAGGTCTTTAATTAAACACATAATTCCTACTATTTTTCTCAAAAACATTTAAATAGCCCTTTCTATTTAAATTTGGGAAATTTGGTTGAACCAATTTTTCTTAGTATGTAGCATCCACAGCCATTCATTATGAATCCCACTATCACAGGTCAATCCATAATAAGATAACCATGGTTAGAACCCATCCATGTTCATCTCTTGCAATTACTAATCCATTCGAGTTCTCTTTCTCGAGATGTGTATACCTAATTGTACGACTCCTCAAATGTGTCTCTAATTCGGCATTAGTTCCAATAATATGGATAACTAACCCTCCTTGATTAAGTAATTAACCCCATTTAGCCTCATGACCAAACACATGTTAAAGGAAGGCATGTTTTCCATATCCCGAACCCCCTGGAGGAGATCCATTTATTTATCAAATCGATAAGTACATGAAGCACAAAGGCACTATGATTTCGTAAAGAATTTCATGGTCAACACTATACTTCCAAGGTGCAGGGATATTTGCAAAAGTATGGACTTGTAGTCTATGATTGTGTAGCTTGTAATGATTGATAAACATGAACCATTCATGCTATCTACAAGTTTTGGGGCTGACACCTCAGCAGTTGAGTTTGCTATGATTTTTTATGATAGATCTGAACAGTTAAGAAAGTTAGGAGTAACTAATGATCAGGCTACCTTGAAATAAATTGTATTGAAAGGGCTACCGCTAAGGTATGACAATTTCAAAACAGATTTCTATGGTATCAATGATCATTGTAATTTTTCCGAAATGGTGGACTTGTTAGAACAATATGTTATACAGTTTAGAAATAAACTTGAGAATCAAATTATTGCTGAGGAATGAATTTCTTAGTATGTAGCATCCATAGCCATTCATTATGACTCCCACTATCACAGGTCAAGCCATAACAAGATAACCATGGTTGGAACCCATCCATTTTAATCTCTTGCAATTACTAATCCATTCGAGTTCTCTTTCTCGAGACGTGCATACCTAATTGTATGAATCCTCAAATGTGTCTCTAATTCGGCATTAGTTCCAATAATATGGATAACTAACCCTCCTTGATTAAGGAATTAACCCCATTTAGTCTCATGACCAAACACATGTTAAAGGAAGGCATGTTTTACATGTGCTTACATTCATTAATAAGGTTCGTATCACGACTTATGATGGGAAGACATTGTACCGCCTTAATATTGTTATAGGGATTTCATTGGGGCCACTGGTCTCGCCCTAGTCTAGGTCTTATACAATGGATATGATTATGAAATAATAATTTCAGGATATTTGGAATTATTAACTCTAAGGGAACATGTTCTTACTGGCATATCATGATCATTCCATTATGCCAAGACTCCACATAACATGCAAAACAAACAAGGTCCATGTTTTAAGTTCTTGCACCTATGTCTATATATTTTAATTTAACAATTTAAACCACATTTGTAAAACCATATGCATAATCTAATTCCCATACTAGAAATTGACTACGTTATAAAAAATCCCTTGGGTATTCATTAATCTAATACCGATGGTGATTTCCAGGTAGGAGAGGCCCCCTTAAAGTGAATGAGCAACCATGTCCATTCCTTGCCAAAATCATCACAGGCACTTTGATTCCTAACACCACGGATAATTATAATTTAAAGATTCTGTTCTCTAATTAAGTGAAGTACGGGACGACCCTCAATTAAAGCATTTACCCGTGTGGTAAAACATTGCTAATTTTATATGATAATCACCTAGACTAAGTTTGAGCAAAACCTTAATCTAGTTATCACATCATTTTCTACAGTAGGAATTGAACCCTAAGTAATGCATAGCATACTTTAATCAATTCATAGAAAATCACATTTCAACATGTTATAATCAATCATGCATAGCATAAGGCAGGCTCTGGTACCACTGTTAGTTAATCAAGATAATAAATGAACATGCAATCGTAGTAAGGCAGAATTTAAAAACTTAAAATTAACCTAAGGATCTCTTGAGCATGCCACGATTGATATAATCTAAGTTTAAACATATTATAGATGCTTTTAGGCTTATAAAACATATAAAAGAAACCTAGCATCTAAAGATTAAAGCATTACCAGTTGAAGTGTGCTTGATCTCTCTTTTATTAGTAGTGTTCCCTTTGAGTAATTCTGACAGCACAAGCTTCCAAACTAGGAGAGCCTCTATGAATTGATCCACATGGATCTTAGTAAACCAAAACCTTGAAGAGGTAGAACCCATCTATTCACAGCAATTGCTAGACTACTCGAAAATCAACCTGAAAACAAAACCATGAAAGCTCACTTAAACTTAGAGCCTTCTATAAGAACTCTTCAATTTGTTTGGAGAAAATCGTGAAGGATCTCACACAACAAAAGAAGAGGAGAGTAGAAATCAAAGAGAAAATTAGCTTTTAAACTTTTTTGGTGTGTTAATAATAGAGGCTTCAAGCCTATATATAGGGAAAAATGCGGAAGTGATAGACTCCCCCTATAACTCTACATGGGATGGGATAAAACCATCCCATGTATATCGGGTCAGCCACATGGGTATAGGGACCCGCGGGTTACAACAAGGCAAGCCCTTAAAGGCTTGCCTTATGCTGCAAGCTACGGCTTGCGGGCCTTCCCACAAGCCCAACTTGTGGGCTTGTGATAGAATTTACAGCCTGCAACCCGCTAATGTGAGTGAGCTATCCCCACGAGCTAACAGCCCGAGAGCTAAACCCTTGTACGTTTGGGGCCCACTCGCAACGGGAAAAATCCCTTGCTCGCTTCGTGTAACCTTTTCCCTATTTTTTCATTATTCCTTTTAATTATTAATTCAGTTCAACCAATTAACAATTCTTTTCATTGATTTCACAACTTGTATTTTCAGTATAAACCCATTCCATAGGTTCTTTACATAGTTCGATATAGACCCATAGTGTGTGACCTCATAGGATCCCAAAGTATAGAGCCGCTAGAGGTTAACCTAAACTTGGCTTCCTGTCTGGGAACCTTTAGATTTAGTGTTCCAGACTAATATAAAACCTGATAGCTCTAGATGATCAAATGGGCTTTCTAGCAAAGGTGTATGATCCCCTGATGCTTGGAACATCACGTGCCTGTGACTTGATCCCGTTCTACAGTAGTAACAAATACAATACACTCTTTTCATCAAGTTAAGTACCATTAAGTTTATTGAGCTCAAATTAAGTGCCAGGTCAGCCGTAGTTATCCTAGATATAGACTTATTCACAAAGAACACCACTCAGCCATTATGTATCTCGATTGACTACAAACCCGTTCTATCAATCTTATGCTTTGATCAAAGGTTTATGAGTGTGTCACTTCAATAAGGGGCCCTAAGGTACATCTCCCATTATATTGCTATATAAGGAGCGATGGATCCCATCTTGACTTCACAACTTACCAACATGTGATCATTGCTATACCCCTAATCACCCATGTCATCCTGGTCGCCAGGGTATGAAAAAGTAAGACCCAAAGTATAGCAAATCCTACGTAAGGTAATTGGTATCTCAGGTTTGAGGATATTTGTACTGCTACTACAATAAGACATGACACCAACACATGGATATAGTAATTTTCAAGTGTCTATCTTATAGCGGTCTCCAATGTATTACTCGAATACATTCATGTTGTGAGCATGGGATTTTTACTCCCGACTTGCAAGTTCGATGATGAAGCTATAATATTTTCCCTTGTTAGCTTTTTGCATTTTGCAGGGTCCATAAATCATCTAGAAATCATTTTCCTTGTTTCTTTGGGTTTCCTATTCCTTAAAAAAGCCCAGTTTAAAAAGAAAAAGCCCAATCTGGCCATGCAATGTCATTAATGACATTGCAATATCATTAACAACATTGACAATGTCATTAACGACATTGTTAATGTTGTTAACGACATAACATTGATAGCAGAACCAGAATTGCACTATGTGGACTTTTTCAGCCAAAAATTCAAATTTTTACCACTTGCTTGGATTCCATCATTGAAATATAGCTGCCACACCCCACTAAAGACTTTGGATCCCCAACATTTGCATAGGGATGAGATGGAAGGAAGAAAAATCCAACTTTGACTACTTTTTGGATTGAAGGGACCTCTCTCTTTAAGAGAGCTGAGTTCCAGCCACCAGAGGAGAGGGATTTTAGCAGAAACGTTTTTAACATTTATAGAAAAGAAGGAATCCTGAGAAGAAAGTTTCCTTTGAATTTTGAATGCATTTTTAGTGTTTTCATAACCAAATAACCATCTTTTAATCCCTTGAAATTTGTATTTCTGAAACTTGAGTGTGTAAGTTCATGGATAGGCCATGAACTTGGGTTATCTCGGGTCATTTAGGCAAGTTTGAGGTTTAGTTCACTTGTTTCGGAAAGTGAGGTATATTGAGAATTTAAGCAATGCTTGAGGTTTAGACTTGAATGGAGAGTCTACCACATCTTTATCACTCACTTGGAGGTTACTACACCTTCTGAAACATCTACTTTGGAAAGGAATAGACCCCTTCCAAATATTTTTGGTAAATCACCAAACCCAACCAAAGAAATGAGGAGGACTTTCTGGGGATTTTCGTGGACCGAGTGAAGTGGATTCACGACAACGGGGTAAGCCTCTAAGTTTCTAGAGTCGTGCTTCACTTGTTTATATCACATGTATGTGTTGGTGTATGTGAAAATGTGAAAATCATAATAAAATAGAAACTGCATATATTCTGCCTATGCAATGCCATAAACGACATTGCAATGTCATTGACAACATCAACTTCCAAGAAGAATATATGCAAAATGTTTGTAAAATTTCTAGATTTTTATTCATGTTCAAGAGGGTCAGTGGTGACCATTCAGGCCTGAAACCTGAGTTTTCAGTAACATGAAGTGTATATGTGAATATTTTGTAAACCCGAGGTCATCTTGAAGGGAGTTTGGACAGTTAGAGTCGATTTTCCTTCATCGGGGCATTATTTCATCGACTTTAACGGTTTCCTCTTCGGAATGATTTTATTAATGTCATGATTTACGTTTTTGGACTTAGATTTATTTTATGTCAATATTATTATGAAGTGTGTTAGAAAAACCCCAAGAAGGGAATAAAAATTATTCCTGGATAACATGCCTACCTCACCTTTTGCCATGCGATCATTTTCACTAATAAAATCAACCAACATACGTGTAAATAAAAATGAATCATTTTTATTTTAATAAGCTTTAAACCATCATTGTTTTAATTAGGTTCCACAGGCCGCGCTAAAATCAAATCGAACATACGTTCCATACCTTGTGCTAACCTTTGTGGATGTAGGTTAGATGTATGCCTAGGAATTTATTTTTTCCTTCGAGTATTGCAAATATTTTATGGAAAATGTAGTCAATAGATTAGGCGGGCGGTTGCATTCCCTGTGGTTTTGTAATTTGTAATCTTTACTTTTACGCATTTACTTTCCTCATTATTTACTACTTTGTGGATAGATTTACTGCTTTTTCTATACGTGAATCATGCACATAAACTCCAAAAATGACCTAAGTACGAATACGCACAATTAAGAAAATACGGTTTTCTATAGATGTAATATAATGTGATCACTTAAGAAATAAGCAACTTATCCCAGACCCGAATCTCTATGTCTTAGTGGGCCGTCCCCCAGACGTTAAGCCTCACAGTACTCTAATTCCTAGAAAGAGCTAATCTAGGTGGCGACTCCACACTAAGAGACGGCAGATTCAGGTTTGAACCGATCTAAAAATGTTTTCACTTTCTGATAAGTGTATAATTACACTTATTATCATATTAATTAGAAGATTTCATGTGGTATGTAGTTGTTTTTTATGCAAATGCAGATACTAGGTAAATCTTGGGAGTAAAATGATCAAAAGTGGAATTCTGTGAAAAACTAGTGAAAAATGTGCAAAAAGGTGCGTGGAACTTAAAGATTTGGCTTAGGATCGAAGCTGTCAAAGATCAGTGAAGTTACAAGGAGAATTCTGAAGAAAAATACAATTCACGGTCGTGACAACCATTCACGATCGTGACTTGTTCTTCTTCAAAACAGAAATCTGCTATGTTCATAAGTGTTAGCGAGAAAATGTTTAAGTGATTTGAATCCTTGTTTCGATCACTAGATTTCTCTATATTCTCGAGCGATTATTGTATAAGTGTACTTGCAAATCACTTATCAATAAAAGTTTTTGTTCTTCAATATTCGTTTGTTTGATATTCTCAAAGAATAGCATCCTAGCGGAGGTTCTGTACAGGTCGAGACCGAATTCCAAGCAGATGCAGGAATTGCAGGACTTGACGACTCCCATTAAAGAGTGGATACAGTTTGATCAACTTTAGATTTCACTTGCATACCTTACAACTTTGCTTTGCTTTCTACTTATACTTTCTATATCGAAGTTTAAGATATGTCTATTTGTCATAATGCGTATTTCATGTTAAGTCTTTTATATTAATCAAGTTATATGCGTTGGAGTTAATT
>CATIWQ010855099.1:0-16777 GCA_949673415.1 Euphorbia schlechtendalii | reverse complement strand
TTGAATTAAAGACTAAAACTTTCATTCAAAAGCAAATAAAAGTAAAACAATTATAAAGCCAACGTTACTACTATTTTCAATTCTCTAAAAATTGAGATCCCCTCCCTATGTACTTACTAGTCTTTTAAATAGGATAAAAATCCTCTCTCCTAATTAAGCAAGGAGTTTTTCTAATCTAAATAATTAAAGTCCTTTAATCTAAATTCCTAACTTATCTAAAAAGAGAATAAAAATAACAAAATAGGAGGTCTCTAATTAAGCAATATGTCTTCCCAAAATAGGACTCTACATGGCTAATCAAATTAATTCCCAATTATGCTTCTGTCTGCAGCCTCTCGCCCTTGACTCCAGGTTAACTCCATACAGCTGCTGCCTCTCCAACAGATTACTACTTCTTCAAGTTCAGTTGACTCCAAGTTAACTCCAATTTCATGATATCTCAAGTCAGAATTGATTAACACCTGAAGACACAAAATTTAACCACAAATCAGTAGTAAACCATTCCAAAACACAAAACAATAGACGCTAAAACATGTTGGAATTGCAAGTTATCACTATGGTAAGGATTAGGCAAACGGATCTAAGATGTACCAAATTTTCCCAAAAGAGCTGATCTAGGTGACGACTCTGTAACATAGGCTAGAGATTTAGGTCTCGAGTAATTAATCTTGAAATCCATTTTCGAACCAACCTTTTCTCTTTTTCGAAAACCCCACTACCCATCTCAAGGGGTTAGCCCCTAGAGGGGACCGAACAGGTCAAACATCTTCCGCTCATGCTAGGATAGTGTTATTAATTAACTACTAAGTAGACTCTTAATTAAACAAGTTATAATTGAGTTTATTTAAGGGAAAACAAATTAGTTTACTGAGTTTTAATTAAGTTATGGCTTAGAGTAAGAAAAGCTATCCGAAGCTTAGTATTAAACTGTTTATACGATATAGGCTCAGTGAAGCTGAGTTGCTTTTATTTTTATAGCAGTTGAGCTCTTTTGACACTTAGGGAATAAATCGTACATATGCTTTTAACGCTGTCTGTGAGGAACAGAATATTTCTTTGATGCTTTTCAGGAGAAGTAAGTAACTCATCCGAACTCGAATCTCTGTACTATAGTGTGAATTAGGCAAATGAATCTATAAGATGTACCAAATTTTCCAAGAAGAGCTGATATGGGTGGAGACTTTGTAACATAGGCTACAGATTTATGTCTCGAGTCATTATACTTGAAATCCATCTTCGAACCAACCTTTTTCTCTTTTTTGAAAACCTCATGCCCCATCTCACAGGGTCGACCCCTCGAGGGGACCGTGCAGGTTAAACATCGTCACTCACACTAGGATAGTGTTATTAATTAAGTACTAAGTAGACTCTTAATTAAACAAATTATACTTAAGTTTGTTTAAGGGAAAAAAACTGAGTTTCAATTAAGTTATAGCTTCAAGTAAGAAAAGCTTTCTGAAGCTTAGTATTACACTATTTGTACGATATAGACTCAGCGAAGCTGAATTGCTTTTATTTTTATAAAAGCTAAGCTCTTTTGACACTTAGGGAATAAATCACACATATGCTTTTAATGTTATCTATGAGGAACAAAATATTCCTTTGATACTTTTTAGAAGAAAAAATGATGAAATTAAAGAAGATATTCAAGTGCTCATCACAGCGAAAAAGGTGTCAGTATGGAATATTGGAGAACCCTCACTAAAATCTGAGACAAAAGGAAACCTTTGACATGCGATGCTTCTCAATGTTTCCATGTAGCTCTGCAACATTAGTAAGTAGACAAATTACAAGTCTTCACGTTGCATCTCGTGCGCCTCTCTATCAGAACAAAATTGATTGAAGGAAATGAGTTTTTGAAGCATCTCATATTAACGGATTAATCTCGTGCAACAATGTTCGAATTCTCTATCTCTAAATGTCCTGAAATTTGTTTTAAACAGACAAATTCAAAAGATGTGAAGAGAAGAGAAATTGAAGATAAAGTTAAGATAAAAGTTTGCAATGGCTACTTCCTAGAACTTTAAGTATAAATAGAAGACAGAAGCAGAAGTTCAAACTTGGACCTCGAATTTCTTATGAGCTGAAATATTGTCTAAATACTCCTAACATTCAAAAATTCCAAATCAAGCAATCAAAGCAAACACAAATCGCCTAATCAGTTAGTAATAGAGAGAATCAAACCTTAGATTTAACATTGTAAAGGATTCAACGTATTTGATAAGTTAAAATCCTCAGTTCACGTTCTTATTTAGAAATTTGAGTGATAGTTTAGGAATGGTACCTAAATTGTGTTTGAGAGATAATTAGAAAGGAAGGTACTTTCTGTAATCACTTCTACCCATTGTAAAGGCTTCTCTGCCTAAGGAAGGAAAGAAACACTAGTGGATTAAAGCTCATAAAGGAATCTGGGGACTAGAGGTAGGCTCGAGGCCGAACCAGGATAAATCTCTGGTGTAGAAGTTTCTTACCTTTACTATTTATCTTTATAGTGTCTTTCTCGTTCATCATTCCCTCTGTATTATAAGTATAGCTTGAAAAACAATTTTGAGCTAAGTAAAGTACTCAGTAGTGATTGAAGATAAACTAAGTCAGCGAAGCTAAGTATTTCATTTGTTTTCGACATGCACTCAGCACGTATCTAAAAATTGAACTTAACAAAGAATTTTTTATAATTTTGAAAAAAAACCAAGTAACTGCATTCACTCCCCTCTACTGTGTTAATCAAGTTTTTTCCTCATCTATTTTACTATATAGATGAAGTTTGTTAGGGAAATAAGCATCAGAAAAAAAGAGATAAAGAATTAAGCAAAGAGAGCTACGAAAATTAGTAGAGAGGAAGGTTAAAAGTAGGTCAAGCAAAAATTAAGTTGAATATTTTTTGCACTTTTGAATATGTTTATTAAGGGGTTTTCTTTGGGATAATTTCTCTAAAAAATTATCGGGTATAATTGGGTGTGAGGTAACGTTTTTGTAAGCACTATGTAAATTTCTCCATAAGTAAAGTCTATAACAGCTTTGGAAAGGTAGACAAAATTGGTTAAACTTAGTTATCAAATATTGTGTTATATTTACGTAGTTATTTTTTTCATTCCCATTAATTAGGTGGCGCGGGAACTACCTCATCTATTCCCAACTATAGGTTTTCGAGCCAAGGTTATTTCTTAGTATGCTTTATGGTTGCAGCTTCGTCTAATCTTCCACATTAGAAAGGAATTAGTTTTAATAGTCCAAATTTGAGTTGAAGCAATGTTCTTAGACGAAGGAAAAGTTAAAATAAAAAAGTTTGATGGTTCAGACTTTGACTTTATGAAGATGCAAGTTGAGGATTATTTGTATTAGAAAATGCTACATCAACCTCTCTCGAAAATCAAACCAAACAAGCCCTTCGTGTTGTTCGGTTGACATTATCCCAAAAAGTTGCTTTTAATATATCCAAGGAAACATGACGGGTCTAATAGTGACTCTTACTAATGTCTATGAAAAGCCACCAACTGCGAATAAAATTTACATGATGATGCGACTATTCAACCTAAGAATGGCGGAAGTGGCATTTATGCCCCAACATCTAAATGAACTTAATAAATTCGTAACCATTGTTACCGAAACCTGATCAGACATCGAACCGGTGAAGTGGTTCATGGTTTTATTAGTTCTACCAGGTTCAATAATGGTTCAATTGTTATTTATTTTTTTATATGTAAATATTCAAATAAATATATATGAAATTATGCATTCATTAATAATCAAGTATAAATTATGAATAAAAAAATAACTCGCTAAAATTATATCACATTTAAATGTAAATATAAAAAAAAGAATTAATGATATCTCTTCCTAATTTTAGATCATACTTTAACTATATAATTCAATAAATATCTCAATACAATTATGACACATTTAACAAGATTAATATTTTTTAGGAAAATTAAATGTTTTAAATACTAATAATATATCTCCTATTAAATCAAGTAATAATTTGAACTAATATATTTTCAACCCTTCAAAATTCAAAAACATTAATTATAAAATTGAATAATTTTCATGATAATAAAAAAACTGATTTGATTGATTCATTGGTTCACCGATTTTTTCTAGTTCGAATTAGTCTAGAATGGTTTTCTATAGAATCATTATTTTATTCAACCAAACTGGACTCATTTTCGGTTCCTGGTTGAACTGGTTCAACCAGCCAGTTCGGTTTCAATAATAGTGGTCATAACCATGTTGAGTTTGGTGGAAATTGAATTTGAAAATAAAGTACTTGCTTTAATTCTCTTATCATCTTTACCAGATAGCCGAAACACTACAATTACAACAGTCATCAGTTCGACAAATAATACGAAATTGATAATTCGATGATGTACTAGATCTGTTGTTGAGTGAAGAAATTTGGTGGAAAGAATTGGGGGAAACATCGATCTCTTTAGCTCTACACATAGAGTCTAGAGGGAGAACTCTAGAGAAGAGTTCATATTCAAGAAGATCAAAATCTAAAACTAAAAAAGATATGAAGTGTTACAATTGTGGTAAAAGGGCCATTTCAAGAAGAATTGTAAAGCACAAAAAAATGGCGAAACAAATGAGTCAACAAACTTGGCAAAGGAAGCAAGCGATGTTATGATTCTAAGCATCAACAATCCAATTATATCTTGGATATTAGATTCACGGACATCTTTTCACGCTACCCCGTATCATGAAATCATGGAGAACTATGTCAGTGATGATTCCAAAAAGGTTCATCTAGCAAATGATGAAACCTTAAAGATCCTAGGTAAAGGCGATGTTCGATTGAAGTTGCCAAACGAGACTACTTGGAAGTTGCAAGAAGTGAGATATATTCCTTTCCTGAAAGAGAATTTAATCTCTGTGAGAAAGGTAGATGAAGAAGTTTATACAACAACCTTCACTAGTTGCGAATGGAAGATTACCAAAGGAGCACTCATTACTTGTGGTAAGAAGACTAGTACTCCTTATGTCAACTCTAATAACATAGAGAACATCATTAAACTAGAAACTGATGATTCATATATATGGCACTGGAGGCTTGGCCATATGAGCAAGAAAGGTATGAAGATACTTTTATACTATTCATAATAACACATATGTGCAGTTCTCACGCCACATAGCTCCCACTACGTCCTTGCACTTTGACGCTATGAAGTAGTCATGGAGTTTGTCTCATTAATGCACATATGCATATTTAAAATTATATATACATGATACTAGCGAGATATATAAATTAATAGAAACCGCTAATAAAGATGCCTTAACTATTATTAAAAATAATTCAAAACCATTTGTACATTATAACTAATAAAGATATATCGCCCTAATTGCCTCTAGGGCATACATCATGTCTAACAGTATAGGGTCACTAGAGGTTAACCTAAACTTGGCTTCCCATCCAAGAACCTTTAAGCTCAGTGTTCCAAACCGATATGGAACCTGATAGCTCTAGATGATCAAATGGGCTTTCTAGAAAAGACGTATGATGCCCCGATACTCATGACATCACATGCTTATGACTTGATCCGATTTTACAATAGTAACCAATACAATACCTTCCTTCCATCAGGTTAAGTAACATCCAGTTTATTGAGCTTAGATTAAGTGTCAGCTCATGGAATAGTCGTAGTTATCCTATAATTAGACTTGTTAACGAAGAACACCACTCACCATAATGTATCAAGATTGACTAGAAACCCATTCTATCAATCTTATAATCTAATTAGAGGTTTATGAGTGTGTTTCTTCAACAGGAGGCTTTAAGGTACATCTCCCATTATATCACTATATTAGGAGCGATGGATCCCATCTTGATTACTCGGCTTACCAATGAGTGATCATACTAAACCGGCAATCACCCATATCATCCTGATCACTAAGGTATGAATAAGTATAACCCAAAATATAGCAACTCCTACACAAGGTAACCAGTATCTAAGGTTTGAGGATACTTATACTACTATTGCAATAAGACATGACACCAACACATGGATATAGTTATTTCTGAGTGTCAGTCTTATAGTGGTCTCTAATGTATTACCCAAATACATTCATGTGTTAACTCAAGGTACCACCTTCAACTAGTGAGATCAGCTACTTTGATATAATCCAAGGTGTAAGCCTACACATGCTAATCTGTCCGCTTCACTGATATCCAGTCTCAATGAAACTATGACTAGGGATATTTAGACTATTCATAGTAACATTTGTGTGTAATTCTCACACCACATAGCTCCCACTATGTCCTCGCACTTTCACTCTATGAAATAGTCACAAACTTAATTTTACCAATGTGCATATATAGTAACTCATATATATAATACCAACGAGATACAAAATATAAACAAACATTGATAAATAACAAAGATGCATTTATTATTAATAATAATAATCTGAAACAATTTGTAAATTATAACTAATTAAGATATATCACCCTAATTTCCTCTAGGGTATACACCATGTCTAACAATCTCCCACTTGCACTAGAGCCAATTACCCATGTGCTTCATACCATACTCGTTAGCATGCTGGTCATGCTTAACTTGAGTCAATGGCTTGGTTAGCCCATCTGCATGATTCTGATCCGTAGGGATGTATTCTAAGCTTATATCCTTTCTAGCAATTATCTCTTGAATGAGATGGTACTTTCTGAGTACATGTTTGTTTCTCTAACAAGGCCGTGGTTCCTTTTCCTGGGCAATAGCCCCATTGTTATCGCAATAGACCACTATTGGATTTACAATGATGAACACCACACTAAGATCAACAATAAATCACATAAGTAAGACAGCTTGCTTAGCTACTTCTGAAGCAGCTATATATTCAGATTTAGTGGTTGAATCGACAGTCGTATCCTGTTTGAAACTTTTCCAAACAACTGCCCCTCCATTTAACATAAACATATATCCTGACTGAGATTTGTAATCATCCTTTTCCGATTGAAAATTTAAGTCAGTGTATCCGTTCATAGAGAGATCACCTTCCCCATATACTAAAAACATATCCTTAATCCTATGTAAGTACTTAAGGATAGTTTTAACGACCATCTGGTGCTTCTCACCTAGATTAGATTGAGATCTGCTCATGATGCTCAATGTATGTGAGATGTTAGGCTAAGTGCATACCATAGCATACATGATGGATCCTATCATTGAAGCATAGGGTATTCTATTCATGCGCAGTCTCTCCTCTTGTGTTCTCAGATACAAAAATTGAGAAAAGTTTAATCCCGTGAGACATTGAAAGATAACCCTTTCTTGATTGCTCAAGGTTATATCTAGCCAAAACCTTGTCTATCTATGTACTTTAAGAAAGACCTAGCAGCCTTCTAGATCTATCTCGGTAAATCTTTATACCAAGTATAAAAGCTTCTTCTTCAAGGTATTTCATGGAGAACTTCTTTGACAACCTTGACTTCACTATCTGAAGAAAAGGAACATCATTTCCTATCAATAATATGTCATTGACATATAATACAAGGAAAACGACCGCACTCCCACCAGCCTTCTTATATACACAAGGCTCATTAGCGTTTAACATAAACCAATTTCTCGCATTGTCTCATAAAACCTAATATTCCAACTCCTTGATGCTTGCTTAAGTCCGTAAATGAACTTTTGCAACTTGCATAGCATCGAGCCATCCTTGGATGTAAAACCTTCAGTTTGTGTCATATGCACATTTCTATCCAAGTTCCCGTTAAGGAACGCTGTTTTCACATCCATCAACCAGATCTCATAATCGTAATGAGTGGCGATGGTAAGGAGTATTTTGATAGACTTTAGCATGGCCACTGGTGAAAAGTTTTCATCATAGTCAATACCTTCTTTTTAACTAAAACCTTTTGCAACTAGCCTCGCTTTATAGGTAATTACATTACCGTCCATGTTAGTTTTCTTCTTGAAAGCCCACTTGCATCCTATGGGCATAATCCCACTTTGAGCATCAACCACACTGCAAACTTATTTTTAGTACATGTAGTCCATCTCTGACCTAATGACTGTAAACCATTTATCAGACTTTGAGCCTTCTATTGCCTCTTTGTAAGTCTTGGGCTCATCATCTTTCATAAAGAAGATATGCTTATCATTAGTGATTAGAAAAACAAATAGTTATGGAGTGATTGGAGCCCGACCTGACCTACGTAAAGTAGGCGTTATAATAGGTTGTTTCATGCTTACATTTTCTTGTGTAACAGGTGTAGGAACGATCAGTTAATTTTCTATTTGATCTTCTTGAGTGTGTAACTCAAGATTACCTCACTAGCTTTCGCAAGTATGTGCTCCTTCTTGAGGAATTGAGCATTTCTAGACACAAGTACCTTTTATTCCTCGGGATCATAAAAGGTATAACCCATAGTCTCCTTATGGTAACCTACAAATAGACACCTGTCAAACTTATCACCCAACTTATCTGAACTTGTCCTCTTTACATAAGTAGGACATATCCAAACTCTCAGGTGAGAAAGAGCTGGTTTCTTACCATAACACAATTCACATGGTGTTTGATCAACTAATTTCAAGGGAACTCTATTTAGAATATAAACTACTCTCTCAAGTGCATGACCCCAAAAGGATCTGTTGAGTTCTACTTGGCTCATCATGGACCGAACCATATCGAGTAGGGTTCGATTTCTCCTTTCTGACATTCCATTATGTTGGGGTGTATAAGGAGGTGTCCATTGGGATAAAATACCATTATCCATTAGATAATCCTGAAACTCTTGGCTTAATTATTCACCGCCTTGATCAGATCGAAGAGTCTTGATAATTTTCCCAAGCTATTTCTCTTCTTAAATTTTGAACTCTTTAAATTTTTCAAAACTTTCAGACTTGTAACTCATTAGGTATAGATAACCATATGAAGTAGACAAAACCCTCACGTGTCTTAACACTCATTGGACCACATACATTGGAATGTATTATTTTCAAAGTACTAGTGGTAAGCTGACCCTTTCCTTTGAAAGGTTTCTTAGTCATCTTTCCCTTTAAACAAGGTTCACACTCCCCATAGGATTCCCATTCCATTGGGCCCAATTCACCACATTTGTGTAACTTTGTTAAGAGAGTCTCATTTATATGGCTTAGATGATAGTGCAATAAGTACGAGGATTTCTCATTATCTAATGTCGATTTCTTAACAATGTTCATATTTAGAATTTCAGTTTTATTATCTAGAACATAATGCCATCAACACATATTCCACAAGCATAAAGAACAATATCTCGTAGAATTTGACAATTATTATTAGAAAATAAAATATCAAATCCATTTATTGCTAAACGCGCAACAGAAATAATATTTTTAGTGTAAGTAGGAATACAATAGCAATTGTTTAAAACTAAAATTAGGCCATTAGGAAAACGAAGGCTATATGTCCCTACAGCTGTTGTAGCAACCTATGCTCCATTTCCAAATCTTAGGTCCATTTCCCTCTTCGCAAGCCTCCTACTATTCCGCAACCCCTGCATAGAAGTACAAATATGTTTACCACAACCAGTATCCAATACCCATGTAGACTCATAGGGAACTGTAGAGAAACTCTCTATCATGAATATACCTGAAGTAGATGCCTCACTTGGCCTCTTCTTCACTTGTTTAGAAATTTGAACCTTGCAATCCTTCTTTTAGTGACCGGCCTTGCCACATCGGAAGTATACATTTTCAGTTCCTTTCTTACTTTTCATCTTCTTACCGATTTTCTTCTTGGTACTCAGACTCTTTCCAAAATGGGAGCCCCCTTGGAAGGCTTGGTTTTATCAACCAGTAGTAAAGCCTTTGGATTCTTTCGAATCTTAGGCCTTACTGTTTTCAGCATGTTAACCTACTCAGGCAGTGTGGCATCAATCTTGTTCATATAATAATTGGTCATAAATTATGAATAAATATCAGTTAATGAAGCCAAGATTAGATCCACACATAATTCATGATCCATCACGAAACCTAGTCGAGTTAGCTTCTGTATATAACCCAATAGTTTAAGAGCTTGCTAAATTGTTGAAGTGTTAACCTGCATCTTTGTTCCAAATAAGAGTTTTGATGTATTAAATCTCTCGGACCTGGCTTACTCTAAGAAGAGCTCTCGAAATCTATGCTCTCGTGTTATTTCTAAAGCTCAGAATGTTATTTCTAAAGTTCAGAATTCATGGTTGCTAGCATTATGCATGCTGCTGTTTCATGATCCTTTCAGTGCTTCTCTCATGCCTCATGTTCATTAGCATCAGTATCAGCATCAAGTTTATTAGGGAAGAGATCATCCAAAATGTAAGTTATCCTTTCGAATCTGAAGACTATCCTCACCACCCTAAACCAATCGGTAAAATTTGAACCATCTAGTTTGTTGTCAGGAATTGAGCAAAGGTTTATGTTTGGATTCATTGTTCAACCTAGATATAAGATAGAAATTGTTTAGACATTAGTTTATGTACATGGATTTAATATAAGGTCTTTAATAAAATACATAATTCCTACAATTTTCTTAACGTTCAAATAGCCCCTTCTATTTCGTGAAAATTTAGTCTAACCAATTATCCTTAGTAGGTAGCATCCATAGTCACTCATCATGACCCCCGCTATAGCAGGTCAAGCCATAACAAGACAACTAAGGTTGGAACCCATCCATTTGCATCCCATGCAATTTCTAGTCCATTTGTGTTCTCTTTCTCGAGACATGCATACCCTATTGTACAACTCCTCAAATATATCTCGAATCTGGCATTAGCTCCATTGACATGGATAACTAACCCATTTTGGTTAGGGCATTAACCACATTGAGTCTCATAACCAAACACATGTTAAGGGAAAGCATGTTTTACATGTCCTTACATCCGTTAATAAGGTTTGTATCACGACTTATGAAGGGAAGACTATTTATCGCCTTAATATTGTTGTAGGGATTTTATTGGTGCAGTTGTTCTCGCCCTAGTCTAGGTCTTATATGATGGATATGATTATGATAATAATAATAATTTCGGGCTATTTGGAATTATTAATCTAAGGGAACATACTAAAGACTGGTACATCATAATCATTCGATTATGCCAAGACTTCACATAGCATGCAAAACAAATAAGGTCCATGTTTAAGTTCTTGCACCTATGTCTATAAGATTTAATTTAACAACTTAAACAACATTTCTAAAACCATATGCGGAATCCAATTCTCATACTAGAAATTAACTAAGTCATAAAAGTCCCTTGGGTACACTTGAACCTAATACCGATGGAGATTTCCAGGTAAGAGAGGCCATCTTAAAGTGAATAAGTAGCTAAGTCCAATCCTTGCCAAAATAACCACGGGCACTTCGATTTATTGTACCACAGATAATCATGAGTTAAAAATTTCATTCTTTATTAAGTGAAGTACGGGACGACCCTCAATTTAAAGCATTTACACGCATAGTAAAACATTGCTAAATTATATGATAATCACCTAGACTAAGTTTGAGCAAAACCTTAATCTAGTTATCACATCATTTTCTATAACAGGAATTGAAACCTAAGTCATTCATTGCTGATAGGTGTATAATTACACTTATTATCAATATAATTTTACACATTAAAAACTTTAGTTTAAGTCATTTTCATACTTCATATAAAAGATTTCATGTGGTGTGTAGTTGTTTTTGGTGCAAATGCAGATACTAGGTAAATCTTGGGAGTAAAATGATCTAAAGTGAAAATTTATAAAAAATAGTGAAAAAGGTACAAACAGATGCGTGGAACTTTAAGATTTGGCTTAGGATAGAAGCTGTAAAAAATCAATGAAGTGAAGAAAAAATCAATTCAAGGTCATGACAAACATTCATGGTCGCGACTTAGTATTCTTCAGAACAAAAAGTTTCCAACCAAAAGTTCACGGTCGCGACTTGGACGGTTTTCTGGTCAAATCTTCTTAACTACCAACTGCCAGATAAGAACGATCAACTGCCATCAACTACCAATGAAAAGACACTTATCAGAAGTTAACCAATCATGGAAAGGTGCCTATCCATTGTGGATAAGATTAAAGCTTCTCAACCAATCACAATCAAGTGATGCAATCTTTCGCCAATGGACACAACTCTTCGTATGGATAGATACAACCCTTCAAAATCTATAAATAGGGTTCCGAGCCTCACAAATATCATTCATGGTGGCATTGGAATTAGAAAAAGTGAGAGATATAGTGTGTGTGTGTGTGTGTAGATAGAGAGTGAAATTATCTAGTTTTTGCTACGTTCATAAGTGTTAGCGAGAAAATGTATAAGTGATTCGAATCCTTATTTCGATCACTAGATTTCTCTACATATTCGAGCAATTGTTGTATAAGTGTAATTACAAATCACTTATCAATAAAAGTTTTCGTTCTTCAACATTAGTTTATTTGATATTCACAAAGAATAGCATCCTAGCGAAGGTTCTGTACGGGATGAGACCAAATTCAAAGAAGAGGCAAGAATTGTGGGAATTGATGACTCCCATTAAAGAGTGGATACGGTTTGATCAACTTTAGCTTTCACTTGCATACCTTACAACTTTGCTTTGCTTTCTGCTTATACTTTCTATTTCGAAGTTTATGATATGTCTTTGTGTTATAATGTGTATTTCGTTTTGAGTCTTTTATATTAATCAAGTTATATGCTTTTGAATTAACTTTAAGAGTAGTTTTGGGGTTAACGAGATTTTGTATAATCATTGGATCTATGATTATAAAGCTATTTAG
Organism: Euphorbia schlechtendalii; assembly: GCA_949673415.1. Classification (NCBI taxonomy): domain Eukaryota; kingdom Viridiplantae; phylum Streptophyta; class Magnoliopsida; order Malpighiales; family Euphorbiaceae; genus Euphorbia; species Euphorbia schlechtendalii. The sequence continues at coordinate 4,067 of CATIWQ010855099.1, read as the reverse complement.
TGAGCCAACATTTTTTGAATGGTAACTTGCTAAATGTGGCTATGTGAGAGCGACCTGTACTAAGCATAGTAATATTGTTATCTAGGTTTATATAATCGTCTTAATTCATTTGCACTAGATTTAGAAAAGTCATTTCATGTGTTGCTCTGCGATGAATAATTGAATATTTGAGTGTCTAAAACCGAGTTTTTTAAATTAATCTAATGAACGTAATATCTTTGATGACCTTACATGTTTTCTTAGCTATACTTATTCATAGGGAAAATCTATATACTTTCATCTTCTCTAATCTATAATATATTTATCTATTCATCCATCATTCCAATCCTCTTAAATGAAACCACATTTATTTTATTTTCTTTATTCCGTTTTTCTTATTAATCTTAAGAGCTAGTCCTTCCTTGTGGGATCAATATCTTTTAAACTACATCATAACTGTATACTTGCAGTGGTCACCATTTTTCTATTTTGATAAGTGGTACTGACAACACATGTTTATATTTTGAACTTTTATCTTAACAGTAGAGAAGTGGGGAACAAGGTTTTTGGTTTCATTTTAGAATATAGCCCCTTAAAATCATTATAGTCGAAACCTTGCGATCAATAGCATACTTTAATCAATTCATGAAAAACATCAATTTCAACATATTATAATCAATCATGCATAGCATAAGGCAAGCTCTGATACCACTACTGGTTAATTAAGATAGTAATTGAACATGCAAACTTGCAAGGTGGAATTCAAAACTTAAAATTAACTCTAAAAGATCTCCTAAGCATGCCATGATTAATATAATCTAAGTTGAAACATTCCATAGATACATGTAAGCTTATAAACCTTATAAAAGAAACCTAGCATCAAAGTTAAGGGCATTACCTGTTGATTCGTGGCTTCCTTTGATGAGGCGCTCCCTTAGAATAGTACTCCCGTGGCACCAGCCTCCAATTTAGGACAACCTATGATTGTTCCACACGGATTTTTACCGACCAAAACCTCCATTGAGGAAGAACTCGTTGGTAGACAGCAGCTGCTAGATCGCTCGAAGACCAATCCAAAAATATTACTGAGAAGGCTCTCTCAAAAATTGAATAAGCCTTCAAAAGAATTCTTGCGATGTTGGAGAAACTTGTGGAGGATCTCGCAAACATCTCATGAAGAAAAGATGTCAAACTTAAAAGGAAAGACTGAGTTGAATTAGTTTGAAAAGGAGAATGGGGGTAGCCATTTATAGGGAGAAGGGGAGCTAAAAGCTCTCCATTTTTTCCAATGTGGGATAGGGAAAACCCTATCCCACATGTGGGTCATCTGCGCGGATCCCTAGGATCCGCGAGTTGACCCGCCCACAACCTGCATACGCGGGCTTTATTGCAACAAAGCAAGGTAAGACCTTGCGGGCTTGCCTTTCCCCACAAGTTGGGCCTTGTGGGCTGTCATGCAAGACTAGCTTACAGGTTGCTAGCAAGCCTGCACTACAGGCCCATGCAAAAGCTACCATATAGTGCTTGTGGGCCTGCTACCCGCTAGTGGGAGTTGGCCTAGTGCCAAAGTACGCTAGTGGTCCACGAGCAAATTTTGCTCGAGGGGCAGCCGCACTGGCCCCACTCACGAACAACTTGTGTTTGTGGGGCCCACTCTCAAAAATTCTCCTTTAATTTTTTTAGTTATTATTTTGGTCCAACCAATTAATAATTCATCCAACGTTTTAACATCCTCAATATTCTCGGCATAGGCCCAATCTATTAGCTCTTTGCTTAGTCTAGTAAAGACTCAAAGTTTGTAACCTCATAGGATCTCGAAGTATAGAGTCGCTAGAGGTTAACCTAAAATTTGCCTCCCATTCAGGAACCTTTAGGCTCATTATTCTAGCCCGATAACTCTAGACGATCAAATGGGCTTTCTAGTAAAGGTGTATGATCCCCCGATACTCGGAACGTCACATGCTTGTGGCTTGATCTGGTTCTGCAATAGTAACCAATGCAATACACTCCTTTCATCATTTTAAGTATAATCCTTTTTATTAAGCTCACATTAAGTGTCAGCTCATGTAACAGCCGTAGCTATAATTAGACTTGTTCACGAAGAACACCACTCACCATAATGTATCAAGATTGACTTGAAACCTATTCTATCAATGTTATACTCTGATCAGAGGTTTATGAGTGTGTCTCTTCAACAAGAGGCCTTAAGGTACATCTCTCATTATATCACTATATCAGGAGTGATAGATCCCATCTTGACTACTTGGATTACCAACGACTGATCATACTATACCCATAATCACATTTAACATCTTGATTGCCAGGGTATGAATAAATATGACCCAAAGTATAGCAAATCCTACACAAGGTAACCAGTATCTCAGGTATGAGGATATTTGTCCTACTATGCAATAAATCATGACACCAACACATGGATATAGTTATTTACGAGTGTCTATCTTATAGCGGTCTCTAACCACTACGCCATAGATGGTATATTGCAACAACAAAAATATGTTGCCTAAAGTGCTAAAAGTGTTGTGAAAGCATTTGTCGCAACACTTTTCCATGAAAAAAGTTGTTGGTGATGCTTCCCTTGCGAAAAGTCATTTTCGCAACACATTTCTTTTTTTTCGCAGCACTAAGAAATGTGTTGCGACAAGTGACATTTTGCAAAACTTTTTTTAGTACTTGCAACGCTTCTGTTGTGTTGCAAAAAACACCCATCATCGTTAACGTTAACGTCCTTAAGTTTTTTTCGTAACACTTTTGTTGTTTTTTCGCAACACTTTTCTTATAACACTTTTAGCATATTTGCAACACCATGTCCAATTTTTGCAACACTTTTTTAAAAACACTTATGTCGCATTTGAAACACTTTTTGTGCTTATTGCAACACATTTGTAAAACACTTAATTGATGCCATAATTAAAAAAAATTGAAATTTATTTATTTAAATTAATTCATAATGCATTATATTCAATTGTATACAAATTCAAACGAGAATTAAAAAGTACATAATACTATACAAACTAAAAGTAAAGCTACTAAAAGTACATAATATTCAATTGTATATAATGTTACACAGATGCAGATAGGTCTCCATACAATCTAAATCTGAGCCAGCTAGAGATAAGTGGCGTAGAATGCTAGGTGGACTTATAGTTTGATCTGATGAATCCCTCTCCTCGTTGTAAGAAAATTTGTTTATAATGAACTGTGGATACGAGTTGGCATCAACCACCCTGTAGTAAAAAAAACATATTCATAATCTTATTTTTCAGATCAAAGGTATAGCTCATAGAAGAAACTCGCTAGCTAGTTACCCAAGAAGCTAATGAAATTACCAATTGTTTTTCAAGAAAAGAAATATGTTTATAGTAGTCAATCAAGAAGTCAAGCCTAATAAAACCCAAGCCTAATGAAAATGAAGCCTAATAAACTTGTTGAATCATTTGCAAGCTATTGGTTTTGTTGTTTACAAAATAGAGAAATGTTAACCAGCAACATCTCTTTCAACATGAAACTACGATTTACAGATAAAGCAGTAAGTTATGTGAGGTATAAATTTTATTCCTGAAATAAAAAAGAACAAACCACTTATTCATGATGTAGTTTTCACAAATATATAAGAAAAGTGACAAGGACTGTGAAGAGAGCCATCACATTTTACTTTCAAATGTATAAAAATTAAAATCTCATAAACTATGATGTATGTATGTGTGTATGTGTGTATGTGTGTATGTGTGTATGTGTGTATGTGTGTATGTGTGTATGTATGTATGTATGTGTATGTATGTGTATGTATGTGTATGTATGTATATGTATGTATCTGTATGTATATGTGTATGTATATGTGTATGTATATGTATATGTAGATTCTCAAAGAAACTAACAGCAAAAATGCAGTACCAACAAGCAGAATCACTTTTCTTTTACAAAATTCAGCGATTCAAAAACCTAAATCGATCAAAAATCATAAAACAAAATCTAAAACATAACTAATCCCGAAATTTTGCAGACAGAACCTAATCACAGGACTTTAAAATCAAGTGGGATGTGGAAGTATGGCGTGGGATGTGGCCTGT
>CATIWQ010855040.1:0-46837 GCA_949673415.1 Euphorbia schlechtendalii | reverse complement strand
TGAGAAGGGCATCATTTAAATTGGAGAGAAGGGTTCCAATAATCAAAAGTTGATGAGAAGGGCATCAACGTATTGAATGGTGAGAAGGGCATCATTCAAATTGGAGAGAAGGGCTCCAATAATCAAAAGTTGATGAGAAGGGCATCAACGTATTGAATGGTGAGAAGGGCATCATTCAAATTGGAGAGAAGGGCTCCAAAAGTTCAAATAAAAGTGCATTATTCAACAGAGGGAAAGAAGTGCTTCATCAAATTTTCAATAATTAATTTTTGCAGATTTTGAATCAAGAGGGAGTGTTGAAATCTGATTAAAAATCAGTAAAAATAATATGTCAAATATTATCTAGTTTGTTAGGATCAGATTTATCTTATTTGAATTTAAAGTTTTATCCATTAGTTATTTATTTTATATCATATTTAGAATTGTAAACCTATAAATAGGCATTAATATCAATCAAATAATACTTGCCTTTCAGTGATAGAGGGTGCTGCATTTGCAGTACTCCTCCATCAAAATCTAGATTTCATTTCTTCCTCTAAATAAAGCCAACATTTTCCCTCTCTATTTGCTGTCTTCCCTTCTCTCTCATCTCAATCTCTCTCAACTTTTTCTTCTCTAACTCTAATCTCTCGATTCTATTCCTCTCTCTTATTTCTATTCTTTCTCTACTGTAATCACAGGATCAGGCCTCTAACCTGAAAACCTATTCTATTGCTATTGAGTTAGAATCATCTTTTCCATGGTTCAACATGTCTCTAGATAAGAATACTCGTGAATTTCTTTTCCTGAAACTCAGTTACTGTTTCTTCATCTGGATGCTTCTTCAGTTATTTTACCACGTACAATTTTCATGTATATAAAGACAATGATGAGGGTACATTAGTTTATAAAATGTTAGTATTTTTCTGCATGGTACAATGTTCTGAAAATTTCCTGCGTCTTTAAGGTTATAAATCATTCTTTCAAATGAGAAGACTTAGATTTATGCGTGCACATGCAAGTTTTTGACATTTATTATATATGCCATTAATTTTTGTTTCAGTCTACTGGCTTCTTTACTAAACTTATTGCATATTCTGGTAATTGTTTTTTATATTACGTGACTTGCGGAATACATTTTATTGTAGGTAAGAGCTTAGGGAAGTTGTTGAAATATTTTCTTTGTTGTAATTTCAACCCTGCCAACTGAGGCCACAAAACTAATACCCTGAAATATAATGAAGAACTGATCTTTTTAGCTTGAAGATTTTAAGGTCTGCTGAGAATACCACTACTCTTCATGTTTCTTGAAACTCCGTGAAAATTTTCTTAGATTTTGGTACTTGTTTTAAATGACTAAATATCTCTCAACTCAGGAATCTGGGAGTAAGAAAAAACTTACTCTGATGCTATGCCTAGAAGGCATCAATAATGATTGTCCATCCCGTTAAGAGAGAAACTTCACGAGTCACTTACTTTGAAGCCAAAAACATGAGATTTCTGTTTTTCTCCCAATAGCGCTTCTGTTTTATGATGTGTGATAAATTTGTAGCATATGCATTTTATACTCTTGAGTCTTGCGTTTTGAAGTTGGTTAGGTTATGTCGAGTAATTGCTGCGTTTTGAGAGTTTATTCGTTGTTTTGGAATTATTCAATTGTAATTAGTTTAGAGAGCTATATAAGCTCAATCTCTGTAATTGATTTGGTTAAGCAATAGAAGACCAGAAAGTTCTTTCCTCTCTCTCAACAGTTTTTCACTCTTTTCCCTGCTTTTCCATTGATTTTCCGATCGCCGGAATTCACCTCGCATCATCTAGTATCAGAGCGGTGATCCTTCTCAAAATCACTACCTGAATCCATAGTCATAATGGACAATGTTTCCTTAGAGCTTAAGGAGTTTGAAGAAAATTTCAAGAATTTGCTTAAAGGAATGATTTCAGAATCTGGCAGGCAGGATGAGCTAGCAGAGGACGATAGAAGATGGCAAAAATGATATGCAGATATATCGACAAAATACACTCAATCTATTGACAAATCAGTGCAGATCGGAAGCTCAGCAATTGAACCAGTAGATATTAACTTTCAAATTGATCTAGGGTACGCAGATCAGCAGGAATCATCAGATGTAAATGGCAAATCAGCTAATTGAGAAGAATCTCATGAGTTCAAGTCGTATTTCGAAGTCGATTCAGAGATTGAAGGCTTGAAATCACCATTACAGGTTCCTGAATTCAGAGAAGCTATTACTCTTGATCTTCCAGAGTTCGTGAGTCTCGATAAGAACAGTTTCATTGAAGGATTGGAGTTTCAGCTGTCGATTGATTTACTCAGTGACGTATCTGAGTTCCAACCAAAAGGTTTGGTCATTGAAGACTCGCAATTATCATTCGATTTGGAGATATTGTTCGAACAGGTGGAAAGTGAAGGTGTTTGTGCTGAAATTGAAATTAATCTCGATTCTGGAGAATATGAAGTATTGGCGATAGTTGAAGTGGAAGATGAGAGTGATTGGCATGTGATCGATCCCGATCCAGGTGAAGGTGAGACCGAGAAATTAAATCAGGTCAGAATACCTTCATATTCATCTGATTGCAATGTTGAGTTAAGTAATCTGAAATTGAATCTTCATTATTTGATAATAGCAGAAACTAGAAAGTGTATGAATATGGAATGCGGTGGAAATCTTGATTTGAGCAGTAGTGGAGATTTAATTACTGAGTTTAGCTTGAGTTTGAAGAAGTGTGATAGTTTGAGTTTGTATTTGAACGATATTGGAAATTTGAGTAGAGGCCTTAAGTTGTTCGATGAAATGCTAAAAAATCACATTGAAGTGAAGATGGGATCGAATTGTGTATGGCAAATGGTTATATTGATTCCTAGTGATTTTAGTAGTTTTGAAGCTTCTGTTTTGTGCAATGGTCAAGGAGATCAAAGTGTTACTACCAATGTGAGTTCAGTTTTTGTAGTCTTGGTCTCCTCGAAAATTGACAAATCGCTAGAAGTGAGGATTAGAGGTGTTTGAAGAAGGGGTGGAAATGTGTCATTGCTCCAAGTATCAACCAAGACAAAATTGGGAATTGGGGCAATCGAATTCTATTTGGAATTACTAAAGTTTGCTTATCAAACATGGGAAACAAGTGCTGCTAACAAGTTGGTTGTTGTGGAGAAGAGTAAACCGAAAGAGGTTATGGATTGGAGGAATGATGAAGTTGTTGCATATGCTGTCCTTTGTATGAGTAGAGAGAATAATGAAAAGGTAGTGACCATTGAGTTTATTCAAAATGAGAAACAATTATACTTGCAAGGTCTCAATTGTTTTGCTATCCAGCTTGTTGTCAGAAGCTCTGTAGATGCTTTTGATGAAGTGCTGGAAATTATAGGTATTGAGGATTTTGATGGAGTGTTGGATGTGAACATTATGACAATACTTACTGCATATGAGGATTTGATCGATGAGCATTATGAGTCCAATAGTTATCATACATTTTCTTGGTTTGATAATATGAGTGGAAGCGCATGTAGAGTAATGAAAACAATTTCCATCATTCTTAGTGGTGTTGTCAATGTTGGTATTTTGTGGCTGCTCAATCAAGCTTCACTTGCTCCTGCCCGTGAAGAAATTGGAAGAGATACACTTATTGTTGGATGGACTCAAGCAGATGTCACAAAATTGGATGACAAATGTTCTTGTAGTTATGTTGTTTCTATGGTTCTTTGGAAGGTTGGTTGAGCTCTGCATTATTGGAACTTCTACTATGAGAAAGAAGTGAATGTTACAAGTGTCATTGGAAGTTTTTGTTCGGATAACAAGCCACCTGCTTTATCTTGGATTGATACTATCAATAGGGTGCATTACAATTCAGCACTAAAGTACATTGAAGATGTTCAATGTACAGCTCAAGTTGATTCTGCAAGTGGTCATACTCGTCTTGAGTGGTTATGCCATTTTCAATGGGGCAAAGCTTGGAAAGCTGATGAAAGGAACATTGAATTAATTAGTGCTGATGGAAGAACTACAATGTATATGCAGGAGTTACAAAAGTTGAGCTAGGGCAAGCTATGACTAACTGTGCTTGGATTAATATAATTCAGGAGCTGCAGATAGAGCTAGCTCCGGACTAAGACCTTTGGGCAAGGTCTTTTAAGGGGGAAGGATTGATTTGTGATAAATTTGTAGCATATGCATTTTATACTCTTGAGTCTTGCGTTTTGAAGTTGGTTAGGTTATGTCAAGTAATTGCTGCGTTTTGAGAGTTTATTCGTCGTTTTGGAATTATTCAATTGTAATTAGTTTAGAGAGCTATATAAGCTCAATCTCTGTAATTGATTTGGTTAAGCAATAGAAGACCAGGAAGTTCTTTCCTCTCTCTCAACATTTTTTCACTCTTTTCCCTGTTTTTTCCGATGATTTTCCAATCGCCGGAATTCACCTCGCATCATTTTATCGTATAGCTTGCTTATTTTAACCAAAAAGATCCTCTTGTACAATTTAGTCGTGGAGGAACTTTAAATGTCTGTTCAACTTTATGGAATAATGGCGGGGTATCAAATTTCAGATGTGTCATTACAGGCATCAAGTGTCAATATATGTTGCAACCCTGGAATAAGTTTCTCTTATTAAACATACTATTCCGTTATTTTCAGAAACTTGATTAAATTTTTGGAAAAACAGTTTAAGTACGGGAATTACAAGGAAAATGCTTCGTGTCAATAACGTGACAGGTTTCTAATGTAGAAAATTTTTGCCTGGTAAGTTAATATTTCCAACTTCTCTTAGTTTTTTTGTTTTTCACTAGTGGAATCAATCAAAGAATGACTCTAATACAATGGCATATGACCAACACGCATCTGGGCTTGAAATTTGAAATGCATGATGAGAACAACTTGAGGATGCAAGTGAACTTTGATTTCCATTGTTTGGTATCCATTAGTTATTATATATGCTGTTTTCAACCATTGGCATAATTAATTTATTGCTCCGGAAGCATTACTGAATTGCATCAAATCTACCCAATGACACTGGTAGTGCAAAAAAATTGAGTCCACGAGCTGATCTTTTAATTGATTTTCGAGTTTTAGAATTAAAATCATACAAATTCGTTGAATTTCCTTCTCAATTTTCTTTTCAAAACCTTATGTATCTCATACATTCAGATTCAGTTGCCTTCATGGCAGTTTTTATCGTCATTCTCTTTGTTGACTGGTCCAACTTAGCTCATGGGGAATATCTATTTTGCTTCAGTTTTCCAGTTTACTATCAATCTCCTGTTGTCATTTTCAAATGTGATCATGTCCCTTCGATTCTGCTTTTGCTTGAGAATTTTGTTGTGGATCACGAGTGTAGCACCATTCTTGTTGTTGTTAGTTGTGATGATTTAGATACAAGTCATGGCGAAAAGTGCTGTCGACTTCCAAAAACACTCACATGTTATAATTTAGAATATTTCCACTTCTCTCAGTTCACTCTAATCTCTGAGTTTCGGATCCACACCCCTTTCCTACCCTGTTTAAGAATTTGGCTATAATTAATATAGAAACGCCAAAATATTTCCTTTCTACTTTCCTCAATCTCTGTTTGAGTTCTGTAACTCTTTCTTCTTCCCTTCTAGTCTCCCAATTTTCCTGATCTTCTCCTATTCCTCCTGCATTCTACTTCTATTTGTCTACTTTGATTCTTAAAGTACTGAAATCTAGTATCTGACAGTATCTCTTGGTCAAAGTGTCCAAACAGTAAATAACAGATTATTTGCATAAAGTTTGTGTATATCTTTGAGAAGCTTTTCTTATTTAATGCACTCTTTTTCTTAAATTCCTATCTCTTCATGCAGCAATAACATATCTTATGGCCTTCGTGATACTCCTTGGCACAAGCCCACGAAAGCCATGTGTGAGCTTCTGGTTTGGAGAGAAAAATTACGAGGATGACATCTTTGAAATGTCAAACAAACCAAAAGCTAACATATGATGTTCGTATGGGAAAACGGTGCCCTTTTTTAAAGTTAAATGGGCTATGGGGATCTTTTCAAAGTTTGAGGGGAAGTAGACGAAATGGGACGGACTATTTACAATTATAACTAGAGTATAATCTAGATGTTATGAGTTGGGGTACCATTTCCAGTAGTGATGTTCCTGGCTCATATTTATTTATGTCTTAGTTATTGATGTTTTACTGTCAGTATTATGTTTCAGATAGCAAGAAAAATAAGGAGTTCAGTGTAACGATATGCTACTGAAATTATGGAAATTAGGGAGAGCAGAGAAAAAGAGAGATTGGGGATTAAAGAGAGGGGGATAGAATGAGAGATAAGAGAGAGATGGAAAATGTGAATATTCTCGTTAATATATTCTTCTCCACATTCTCTTATATATACTGATAATTCTAACGGTAAAAAATTTCGAAAAAATAAGTAGCATCATACTGAGATAAGGATCTGGCTGAGTAATAGCCTTAGGGAAAGCTTCTATAATAAGCTTTTGTATTATACATAAAACAATTTTCCGCAAAAGACTGCATAATATCAACTATACAACGAACTTAACTAGGTTAACTACCCACATAAATAACTAAATTTAAAAACTTCCCTTAACTTTGCTCCTCTGCTTAGTTCTTTTACATAACGGTTCTCGTCCCGAGAGATTGGTAAAATTCTAGAAATTGATTGCTGAACATCTATTCTTCCCATGTGGCATCTACTGCTGATATGTCTATTCATTGAATGAGTAGCCATGTTCCCTACCACTACTCTCTCCTTGAATTGATCAACACTTCTTCATTATTTGTTGAAGTTAGACCCTGTACTCTTCAACTTCTAAAGCTGAGCTGAACTGAACTTATTTTAGTATAAATTTATAACTACACATAGTTGAAATGAACTTAAGTGAATTTAATTGAATTGTAGTTGAAGAGAACAGGACCTAAATGTGATGATTGATGTTGTTGTCTTGGCTGACTTTCTTCTCCAACAAAGATAACATAAAGACTGTAGGGCAGGAGGCAACTTCAGTTTGTAAGCTAACTTGTCCACCCTCTCTTCCATAGTATTTAGCTGCCATCTTCAGAGCTTCTTTTTGTCATGATTGTTGTTTACATGTAGGGCTGCAATTTCAGGTAAACCCGATCACCTTTAGCATACTTCGTATTTGTCGTTTTGGCATTTGCTTATTTCTTCATAGTTCCTGCCTTCTAAATAGTGTCTCCAACTCCAAGCAGTACACACGTGCATTATAGCCAATAACACTCTCAAAGCTGACAATATTTTAGATAAGTAACATATTGGCCTTACTTCTTGCATCAAAACTGCTCCAATATTGTTGCCACTAGAATCAAACTCCAAAGCAAATTGGTTTACTTATATTTGGTGTTGAGAGGACCCTGGCCTTGATCATCAAGTCCTTTACCAGCTGAAATGCTTCAGTGTCTTGAAAATACGCTAAAATTGGTCGTCTTTGGTAAAAATCCATTAGCATGCTTACAGTGCATCATGCCTGTATGACCTCATCTTCATCCCCGACAAATTCATTAAATTGTTTAAGTAAATTTTTTATAATTTCGAGCATGAGCTCTCTTCAATCCAAGCTTATATTGGTTTGGTGTTCTAGATTTGGGTTTCTATGTATTTTGGGTATAAGCTTAACTTGGCCTTTTATATATTTTGTTTACCGTCCCAGTTTTTTTATATGCATGTTTCAGTTAGATTGTTAATGCGCATGAATTTTTACTTTAAAAACTATTGCTATCACTGAATTTTTACCCCTTACAGATAAAATTTTCAGATAATTTAACAGATTCACAATCATCTGCAACCTACTTGGTAATGCAATTGATTTCAGGATCAGCAGTGCTGACAAAATTATTACATGAACATTGACTAAATCCACTGTATCAAGTCACACAGTAACTTTACCAAAAAAAGTCACAAATAACTTCACGTAGAATAATCCTAGGTTCCTAGGTCCTAATCGATAGTACGAAAACAAGCAACAAGTAACTGAGAATTCAGCTTATATTGAAGCAAAGAGATACTTGAATAAGATAAATCAAACTACAATTCCCACTTCACAGTTATCTTGAAAAAGGTACAAACAAGTTGCATCAAATGTTAATCATACTAAAAAAAGGTTATATTTACACACTGAAGTCTAGAATGCTGCGCATAAAGAGTCAGAACAAAACAAGACCATAAGTGATAAGGAAGAGACCAACCTATTCCACACTACGATTAAACTACAACAGTTTGTATAATCACGTACAAGCCAAAGTATCAATAAGACCGACTATACGAATGAATTTTTAAGTTATGCCATTACTGTTTAAGCAGAGAAGTGGAGTAAACTAATGCCAAGTTTATTTGGCCACAACAATATGTTAAAGCTTATCAAACATCAGCTTAAACTGTGTGGATGCAACTTACAAGAAAATTAATTGAAGACTACCTAAGAAAATTTTCAATTCCAACTATATATCTCAGCTGAATTACGAATTTAGATGAACTCGCTTTAGTTGAGACTTGAGAGTACATATACTATATGTTAAATGAGAATATGTCCCAATAATTTCATGTTGCACCAGGACGATTAAGCTCAATGCATTATTACCAAGACGTTGTATCTAACATCATAACAGATAAATTTTCAACTAGTTCAACCATGACATTTCGCAACAGAACAGTATTTTTTTACAATTACCAATTTCTATGGATGAGGCATCTGAGACTGAGAGACAGTTCTCTCTTAGTCGCTCTAAAACTTGCTGATTATTATAAAATAAAAAAATTTCTTCAGGAAAACAAATCATGTAACAGAGAAAACAAATATCTAATAAATCCTTGAAGCAATCAATCTCCAAGAGATCCACTTTGTTTTTTTTATCAAAATATGAATTGAATCCCACGACGATAGGCAATTACAATTCTATTATCAGGCAGATCTTCAAAACATTTTGCCAATTCATTTACAAAAATTCAAGTAGAAAGCATTACAACAATATACATAGCATACTCAAAGAGCAAATATACAAATTCAAATACACCAAACAAACATGTAACTTGAATAAATTCGAAATCCATTCACATTCAATTGAGAGGAACACATGCAGAATTAATTAGTTCACAACATCAAACTTAAAATATCTTAAATAAACAACTATACGAAATCCCTAAATTGAAGATACAAAGGGATTGGACCTAAGTTTGCTTACTCTGGCAGTATTGCAATCCAATCCACAGCCGCACTTAGGGCACTCATAGAAATTATCAATCGCAAAACTCGCTGACGCGATACCAACAGAAAAATCAAGTTCATCTTCGTATCTAATCACCTCTACAATATTCAACCAAAAAAACAGTACCTTCACGCTTACACCAGTCAGCTTGGTGATCTTGTTTTGGCTAATGTGACCGCTAATTGTGGAAGCGTATTTGAGCTGATAGGAACCTTCGAGAGAGAAACTGCAGGAACCATCAAAATTGGCTCGAAATTGACCTGTGCTTTCATCTAATTCGTATCCGGTGATTCCTTCAGGGAGAATACCAGCAGGAAAATTGTAACGGGCAAGGGCTTCGTATGCCGTTAGAGAATCGTCGGCGACAGCGGAAGATGATGAGGCGGCGAATAATAAGAATAGAACTGAAATGGCGGCGAAAGACATGACGGTGGAGCCGGAAGGAATCAGAACGTTTGTATATATTTCTGTCAAATGGAGCTATGGAAGAGAATATAAGCACTGGCCCTTGGAAATTGACATCTGGATCGAAAACTTGACCTGGAATTTGTTGAACTGACACCTAAACAATTATTGCAGATACAGCACAGCACAGCACAGTAGACAGGGAAAGAGGGGGAAAATCACCATTTTGGTAGGAAAATCCGACGGCGTTTCGTGGGTTTGACTTCTGATTCATTGATTGAATGAATCCCTGATTTATCACCAAAGTAAAATCCATTCACGATTATGGCCTTTCATTTGGGTTGCTGTCTCAAGGCCTCGCAATATCTCAGGGATGAAATCGTCCTTTTATCGAATGACGAAATAATTAGATGGGAACAAAACTTGGACTCCTTTTCATCTCTTTTATATGCTTGTAGATGAAAATATTTTGCTTTCTAAAATTTTATTTAATTATTAATTGATAAATTCATCAGCACATAATGTTTTTAAGGCAATTTCAATAGATTGAAAAATATGCATTCATATTTAATCCAAATTAATAAGTAAAAAAAAAATTAAAAGATTAATAAAAATTGGAGATAGAAGTATATACTGGTTACAGAGTCATAGACAGTATATAATGAAAATGAATAGTAACTAAGAAAAAATTGGAGATAGAAGTATATACTGATTCCAGAGTCGTTCATATTTATACAACACTATTTGTTTTTTTTCTTACTTACTATCCATTACCTAAGAACCAACTACTTGATCCTGTTTTCATAGAAAGAAAGGGAATTTAATTTTTTTTTCCATATTTTTGTTAAAATTAATTCACTCCACGAATCTTTAATTTTTCAAATGCAAAAGTAAGAATTTTTTTTCTTTTTACGTGAAAAGTGAAAATAGTTTTTCTTTTACCCTTTTCTCATATTGATTTTGTTAACTATTGCAACTACCTTTTCTCTTATTTAATTTGAATTTTACAACTTCAATCGTCCATATCTCACAAACTGTTGATTTTTTCGAATCTACGCTTTGAAATATTTTGTTCTTCTTAATTTTATCTTATGACATATATTTTGATTTTTTCGAAAAAAATAATCTTTCACAATCTTGTACGTGATAAAAATGTATGCCCGTTTTTACTGAATACACGTGAAGACGTTATACATGGTATACGAGTTGTATAATATACTTATATAATCTTTTTTTCTCCTTCATGTTTATAACGGTATTGATTTTCTCATAAAAATCATGGCATGAAGATCTTAAACCTGGTATGAAAACTCTTATACATGGGATAATAGTGATATACTCCCTCCAGTGCCGAAAGATTGTCGTTTTAGAATTTTCATCAATACCAATAAAACATTTATTGCTCTAGTGTAATCCCGTTAAAACGTTAGTTAAAGTTAATAAAAAATGTGTTCGCTATCTTTTTTTCTCATTAATAAATTATGTTTCCGCTATCTTTTCTTCTCAACCAGTAAATCATCCTAGTTTGATTTATTGGGTATTCAAATTACTAACTTCTTCCCTATTTCTCGTTTTTTTCATTCTTTTTTTCCGCGCTTTCTTCATACAATCATAAGAGATGTCTTCCATGCTGGAGCTTTTTTTGAATGGGGACACGAACTTGGGGATAGTAGATTTAATTCCATGCAACGAGTGATTGATTTGGTCACTTTGGCAAGAAAAAAAAAGTCATTGTATTCCATGAATACCCTCTAAGGGCTCAATATCCAAGTTGATCACCGATTGTTTTTTACATTATAACTTAATCATCAAAACTGTTTTGGCAGTAACCAGCCATGTGCAATCTAACTTCATTCATGTGGCACATTTGAACTGATTATTACTAAGCCGAGGAATATTTATATCTTTTGGAGTACATATAGTTTGAAGCTTTATTAACAATGCACGTATACTGAAATCTTGAACAAATGCATTTTTGAAATAAAAAAGTACATAGAAAAAACAACCAATCCTAGAAAAACACTTTATTTAGTTGAAACGAAAATCACATATTGAAAAGACAACATCAATAACATGATATACTTTAATCGATAAAAACACTTATTTCGAAACAAACTGAACCAATAAACTCGTTTACTCGTAAAAACAAACACATACTAATACCTTGTATATAGTAATGTTTATTTAACTATCATCGTCAAATTAATTAGATAATTAACCTGACATGGAGAATACATTATCTGTGTATATATATTAAAGGCTAAAAAAGAAAAGGGCACACATGAAGCTTGATTCACTTAGCTGAAATTCATCAATCAGAAGTATGCTGATAAGAAATGTTTTGGTGATTCTTTTGACACGCGGGGCGTTTGTTGAAGCTCTTAGCAGGCAAAGTGAAACTACCTTTCTTGCCTACGAACTCAAGAATATCACGCTCCTTTGTTTCAATTTCATTGCTGCTGTTGTTTTTGTCTGTGGTGCGAAATATTAGTTTTACACGCTTCGCTTTCTTTCCCTTCTTAACCTTGATACCTCTCAGATTATTAAGTAAACCATGATTTATTTGCCCCCTAATTCTCTTTCTGTATTTGAAACGGTAATTTCCACAAGTGAATTTGCATTTGTGTTTAAGACGAACTTTGAACTTACCAGTATCGTCATTTAATTTGTATTCTTTGATGCTTGGAAAGAGACCAGGTGGCATATTGTAGTGTTTGAGTACGTCATAGAAAGAAGATGGATCCGGTTGGGTTTCAGATATAAGATATAGAAATATTGTACTAAAGAAAACTATGAACGAGATGGGCTTTATTTCCATTTCTAAATATTGCTCATATGATATGACTATGATGCTGGGTGTATTTATAGTTGAAATTGTTTGTTTTATTACAACAATAGTATCGGAGTCATGTAAAGTTGATGATATGACGAGGTTGTTGCGCACAACTCACTATGTAATGGAGCAATGCTACAAAACGCACAAAACTGCAATTGGTTTGCTTTCGTACAATTTCAGCACACCTTTTCTTTTCCCTCTAAACTGTGCTACAATGTTGTATATAGTCACACATATTTTATGTATCCTAATATATATTTGATTTTAATATAATTCATTACGTGTCAATGTATCACTTTTACTCCTTGAAAGGTTTACCTACACAAGTTTTTATGTACAGTTTAAAATTGAATTAAATATATTTTTTTGGTCCTATTCTATAACTCAAATATTCTTTTGATGTTTGATCTATTGAAATTGTTTATTTGGAGTCTGATGTATTTACTTTTTATCTATTAGTACTTAATGTACTCACTATGTGCTTGTTTGATGCATGTTCTATCTTTTTTTTATATATAAAGTATCTATTTAACAACATAAAAAAACGTAAAATAACTATACTGTTATTTGAAGAATGCGTATGTTTCGCTATTCATGTATATAATTGTCGATCTTCAATAGTTTTTTAGGTTTTATGTTAAAATTTAATATGTCAGATACTAAATAGACAAAAATTGAACATGTCAGGCATCAAATAGACAATTTCAATAAATCAAGTACTAAATGCCCATTTGAATTATAGAACAAACCTCGAAAACATATTTAAGTTGTGCTGGTGGATTATAATTTTACGAAGTGTTATCATCTCGTTTTAGTAAGTACACGCATATGTATGTTAATGATAATTTTTCAAGTCAAAATAATTTATTTTTAGCTTTGTCACCTCCAAACAACTTTAATTGTCAATTTCGATTTTCTTCTCATATCATATGATACTACCCAATGAGTTCCGAGCTGCATCAGACTGGGCAGAGTTATTTTGTGTGTGGTTTTCTGTTCGGAATCCATCATCTCAGTGAGCTTCAAATAGCTGTTATGTTCCAAGCTTGATCCATTCAAGTGTTTGGGATTTCACATAAATCTTCCCATTTCGAAGCACAATCATTTTACTGTTCTTTCTTGAGTTTCAAAATTGCGAAAAATACATGTATCTCTAGTATCTATTTTGAATTTTAATCATCTTGAAACGTATTTATTTCTTTTGATTTTAAATTGTTTGTTTGTTAATCTTTATCCATGTCGATACACTTTTGATGTCAAGAGACTAAAAGCCATTTCATGGCCTAAAAGTGAAATTGCATTACTTGTTCACCAATATCAAGCGAGGGACACTTGACAAAGATAGTTATGTCACCTCATCATACTCAACCTCTATAAAAAGATACGCACACTAATAAGATTTAACCAATTTTACACTACTCTTTAAGATTCCTTTCTTCCTCTCCAGTTCATAACTGACTTATCATCGTAGAGCATTTGTCGGAACCCCGACCAAGGCGCTCTAATTCATTTTCCTTCTTCTAGGTACCTCAAATCGATTTTGGTGACATCAACTTTTTTAACAAAATAGTTTAACGACATGTATCCAAGTAGTATAAACGTACTAGACACTACAAATATGTGCATCTTTACCTAGTACAAGAGTATTTTAAAGCATATATCACACACTCTATATCATTTTAAACGTGATTTGCGAGGAATTCTCACAAGCGCAAATTGTGCATTTTATATCTATTATAAAGTGCATATTGTGACAATATACCTAGTATATAAAGTGCACATCGTGCACTGTATACCGCTCTTATATCTCGCTTGGCACATTACACGTTCTAGTATATAATATTCATATAAAGTGCTATTCCTCACAAAGTTCATGTGTCTTACCAGACAAAAGAAACTAAGAAAGAAGAAAAGGAGAGGGAAAATAATCGGAATTTGATGTTATGTAATTGTGCAAATATGAATGGTATGGCATGAAAAACGTTCTTAATTCCGTGTTTGCGTTCTTTTTATTAATTTCTCTTAATATTTATTTTAGTATAAAACAAATTATACAAGTATCATATGCAATTTTGCAATTAAGTAATTAGTATGAATTTATAATTAGTTCAAACTTGATCTGTTTAGTAATTTTTTTGAGCCATAAGCAATTTACATTAGTTTTAATACCAGTTCAATGTATCTAATGATATTTGCTTTAAAGGTAATATTTGATTAATTTTATAAATACAAAAGTAATAATTTAATATAGTGTTTTGAAATCAGTTTATCAATTTTCTCCAGTTTGAAACGGACACGTCCAATTCGTTTACACCGTTATTTTCAGTAAAACATAACTAGCTAGATCCATGAGAATTTGCTGTTTTATCATGAGGCACGTTAATTGTCAACAAAATAATAACAGAAGATTTTGGGCCAGTCTCGGGTTTGTACACGGAAATAACTGTTACACTAGAATTATCCCCGTACAGATAATCAAGATCAATCACAGATTCATAGTTAAATATCATTTCAACTTTTATGGAACAATCACGATTTACAAGGCTTCATCCAGCTTAAACAGTACTAGTAATTAAGAAGAGAACAACACATTACGATTAAGCTAGTTCTTCCTCGAATTCAAGTATTCAAATAGTCAAATTTACAAGTAGGACTTTCGCAGAAATTAAACACAGCAAAATTAGCAGAAGCAATCCCTGCCAAAATCTCAAACTCAATCTCATCAACATATTATCGGACCATTGCAAGAATGTTAAGCCATAGAAACAAAACCGTAACCTGAATACCTCTCAACATATAGAGCTTGTATCCTTGGTTACAACGCCAGTAATTGTAGTCTTGTACTTGAGCTCGAAAGAATCAATGGTGAAAGTGCAAGTTTAAATAAAGAGAAACTGAGACTTACCTGTGATTGAGGAGAGTAGAAGAGGAGGAAGAACTGCGGAGAGAAATGCCATTTTTTTGCTCTAGATTGGTCAGTTAATGTCATAAATTAATGACTTTATTCAGCTTAGCCATATACTAGTAGCAGTATGTAAAGAAGCGAAAGATGTCATGTTTGCAAATCATCTTTTAACAGATTGGGCTGGAATCGAAGTCCCGAATCGAGAATTTGCCTGAAACTATTCCAGAAGTGATTATGAAGCCATCTCCTTCACGAACCACTTCCATTATGCCAACCCAGAAAAATAAAGCACGGATTTTGACACCCTCCAAATTTCCCAGTCTACTGTTCGATATTATACCTTCAATGACAGGACTGTATTCAATACTTTTTGATTCAATTGTAAATCTGCAATCTATGTTTAGCTATGCTCTAAAATTCACCTGTTTTTGAGTTCAAATCATATCCCGCCACTCCCTCTGGCAGCAGTCCTACCGGTAATTCATATTTTTGTAGAACATTGTATGCTGATAACGACTCAGAGCCGACCAATGCAAATGGGGCAATCGTAAGAGAAATCACTGTCAAAATTGATATATAACAAGCCATTTGTAACTCAAGTAACAATTGTGCACCATGCATGTGAGATGCTATATAGGCGGTTAGATGTAATAAATTGATAAATATTGTGTTTTGCTCTTCATGCTTAGTTGATGTTTAGGCACTCGACGTACTCAAGTAGAATACTTGATCAAGGGGCAGTTGAAAAGTTCCAAGTTTTTGCATCTCAAATGCAAAACCAAATATGCACAAAACTCAATAAAAGTAACCAACTAGATACTTGTACATGAGTACATATATTACTTGAGTACCTTAAGTTCCTCGTCCTTGGAGAAGAAAAGGTCAGGTTCTTAAATGCAAGTGACATTTTCTATGCATGGTAATGATCCCTGATAAATACAGGACTGGCAGTAGCAGCAAAACACCTTGTTAACAGAAGATGCCCTTAAATGCATCTCATAATTGGCTAAATATAAGCTAGCTAATGCAGTCGTCAGAGCATATGTGAACAGAGAGCACCGTTACCTTTCTATATGGTTGCTGTACGCCAGTACCTTTTGAAGCTTCCTAAAGTTTATTGTTGCTGCCAAATATATAATCAGTAATCAATATGCTCAACAAATTAACAACATGCATGAAAATCTGGAAAATGTCTGGGTACTCCCTTCAGCATCTGCGATTGACTGATTGTCAATGCTGAAACAACACCATTTGCTTATGAAATTTAGTTCCTGTTGTTCAGCAATTAGATTTCAGATTTTCCTGAAAGGCTCAGAATTACTAAAACAGAGAAAGTGAGACTCGTCAGGGATAACTTGATTGGAAAAAGCATCTGAGTTCACGGATTTGTCTGTTGAAGCATGCTCTTGAGCCACTTCCAAATAAATGAACAGCAGAGGGTTGTGTTTACCATCCTCCAACATGTAAAACCAATTGCATTCCGTACATGACATTGTTTATCTCTGGGTTCCTAGTCCCTTAAGTTTGATTTTTTTGAATGCTAACAGCACTATTGATGTCCCTCTCATCATCTCTTATAATCAGTAATCAATAGCTAGTATTCTGCAAAATTTCTTATGAAAAAAAAATCTAACGCGCCACGTATGATATCTTCAGAAATCACGAACTGGCACCTATAATAACCCTCACTGCTATGCTACAAATGAGTGAATCTGATCTTTTTATTTTTTATTTTTTAATTTTGAAATAAAAAGCAAGCTAGTAAGCTGAAAGATATGACAATTGAAATAGTATAATAATGCAAGAAGCAAACTAGATGGTATCATTTAACTAACAAAATATCATAAGTAGGCATTACTAGAGCAAGCAGTGGTCTGGTCTCACTGCCATGTGCAGTACATAAATGTAATTTATTCTGATCTACTCAACCTCAAGGAGGTGAAAAACACAAAATATAAAATGAAAAGAATCAAATACAAGTATATAACAATATGCTGTGAATGAATTCAAGTACAAGAATATAGATGTTTGTATCTATTGACATAATCATTAATCAAAACAAGAAAATCTCGAAGCAAATAAGAAGGCAAGCAGTAACACAGGTAACGAGAAATTTGATAGCTATACTTGAAGAAAAGAAAAAAGGATTACTCATTCAGCTCTCAGCCGAATTAGCTGACATCCTTGAGCCTTTTAATCAATGTATCCAGAGATTTCTTTTTGGGATTCTGCCTTGTTCCCCTGCTTCCAAATGTTCCAAATAGTCTATCTGAAGGATCCTTCAACTTCTCTGATATGGTCACTACTTTCCTATAATCCAATGCATTGTAGCTCCTCTCTCTAATTACAGGGTTCAAAAAATTTTCAGGGTGATTGCTCAAAAGCAAGTTAGTCAATTGCCTTACTTCAGCAAGTGCTGTTCTCAACTGATTCGTGTCTTCCTCGGAGAAGAGGGAAGATTGATTTTCGGCAAAAGATTCCAATAGTCGGATATCTATGTCAATTGCCATGACCGCATTTACACTGAACCTCTTAACAGTATCCCCATACAAGACTCCAACAATTGTCTCCGAAATGTGGGAAAGGACATCTTTTAGAACCCTTTTAAGAACATGAGCAGGCAGTATTTGTTGAGCAGTAGAAACCAGAGTTTCCAAATATATTATAACCTCATTCACATATTCATTACCACTCTGTACGGTCTCATCAGCCATCCAATTTACATTCTCAATCAATGACATGAAACCATCAACCTTCTGTTTGAGCAAACCAGAAAGCATCTCTTCGGCTGCATCACGAGCTTTGTTCAGTGGAAACTGCCTCCTACCTCTCTCCGCCATTCTCAAAGGAATACCAGAAAGTTGTGCAGCATGAAGAAAGAAGAAATCACAAGCTCGTTCCATAACAGCCATATTAGCTGCAACTTGCATGGCTTGGGAAACGCCGTGGACGGATGTTTTTATAAGCTTCGACAGTGATTCATCTAAAACTTCAGCTAAAAGCCGGTCCAAATATTTCTTAACAACATCAAAGAAATGAAGCTGCCCGCCGTGTGACATAAAGCTCACAGAATCTTCAATAAAAGATCGCACAATTCTGCAACAATCAGGTACAGTGGACGAAAATGGTGCGATAAAAGGAAAAGCTGGTATGATATCTGATGTCTGAAGCTGAAAAGAAAGCACATTCATTGAATATTCATACTCTTTCTTCATCAACATCTGCTCAAACTTATCAGCAGCAAGAGCCTCTTGAATCTGCTTACGGCAATCAGACAAGAGTAACTCATGGTACTTATCCCTGTGTTTGCTCAATACGTCTAATAAGGCATCTACAGGGTACCCATATCTGCGCAAAGTCACCCCAAGCAAGCTCACATAGTCTTTTATTAACAAAAGATGATTTGCAGTTTGCATTCTAGAAAATTGATCTTCTAATACTGCACACATCTTGCTAACAGCAGTCTCCCACAAATTCTCAACGTCCATTCTTGAAATAAGACTCCCTCCAGTCCTCAAAATTTTATCTTCTACTATGAAGAACCCAGCAATTAGCGCAAAAAAGGTTTGATGAGATTCAAGAAAAGGAGTCATGGATGATACCTGGAAATCTGAAGTCAGTTGGAGCTTCCTATTCTCAAAGTAATACTGCTTGAACCGATTTTCAAGCCCTAAAGTCTGATGTATATGATAAGCTCTATACAACGGAGTTAAATCAAACCCTAACAATCCGCTACCACCATTGCTATATCCATCCTTACTATTATCCCCGTTTACGCCATTAAGCTCATCGTCGTTATCTTCCTCTTGCAAAGCATACACGCAATCTCGCAAACTGAGACGACTTTGTTCTTCGGCTTGCCTCTGCTTCATTCTCAGGTCCTCTTCTCGCTGCCTACCTGCCGCGGCTTGGCCTATTGCCAACTGCCCCAAATTCCGGCTAACCACACGGATCTCCACAAGCCAATCGCCAAACTCCTTATTAACCTTCCTCTCTATGTGCGATCGAATCTGCGGAATCCTGTTCTCCAGCATCCTCTTCAAAGTAGAACAGGGAGCTTTATCCAGGAAATCGTTTTCGATCGTGTCCATGCACTTCAAAGTCAGGTAGAAATTACCACTTGATAAATGATGGTTGGCTCTAGAACAAAGCTCCATGAGCTTAACACATGACACAATTGACGATAGCGCTAAATTCACGTTCTGCGAAACAGTTTGGGCTTCGATGTAGGAATCAAGGGCGGTCAAGAGAGGTAAACCAACGGACTGAAGTTTGGAGTTGGAGTCGGAAAGCGCAGAT
The DNA here is from genome assembly GCA_949673415.1 of Euphorbia schlechtendalii. Taxonomy (NCBI): domain Eukaryota; kingdom Viridiplantae; phylum Streptophyta; class Magnoliopsida; order Malpighiales; family Euphorbiaceae; genus Euphorbia; species Euphorbia schlechtendalii. The sequence continues at coordinate 27,192 of CATIWQ010855040.1, read as the reverse complement.
TTCAATGAATCGACGTCGGAGAGTAGAGATCGTAGATCATCAACGGCGAGGATGAAGTCTTGGTAGTGAGCTTTGCAAACTTCTTCAATTTCTGACTCTTTGGAGCGAGTAAAACGGCGGAGACTGTGGAGAAGAGTCTCAGGCTTGCCAGAAGTGAAAGCCTTTCGGATGAACGGACCAAGGTCATCGCCGTTGCAGATGGCGGCAGAGAGGAGGAGCTGCTCTTGTTTCTCAACGGAGTTTTCAGCGTCTCCGTTTGCCGGAGCCACTTTCCGGCGACTCTTAGTGGAGTGCATTTCGTTAACCGTTATTGGTTGGAGGAATTTGAGATGCGAAATCAGGAGATGGCTTGAGTCGATGAGCAGTTATTTAGACAGATGAAGAAAATAGGTTTGACTAATTTGACATATGCCCGATTTGAAGGTTAATCCAGTAATTTATTCGAGGTTTCTCAGAGAAATTGCTGCATATTGAATTTTCTTTGTGAGGTGTATTTGATTTTAGAAATATAACTATTAACTTGTTTTTTAATAGGTATAAATAACAAAATAATAATTGGGACAGATTACGAGGGACCTCTCCGATGCAAAGCGAGGAAAACTGGAAAATGCAATATTTAAAATTAAATACCATTTTGGAGTGAGTTTCAAGTAAATGACTGGATTAACCTTTAAATGATTTCATACAACTTCTCATTATGCAGGGAAAAAAATAGAAACGTTGGTAAATTCTAAACACAATAAAAATATTACTATATCACAATAATTGGTGAATTTTGGGCTATGCGGTTTAACAATTCCAGCAAATGAACAATAAAATAATGCAAGTACCAATGTTTTGCCAACTTGAATCCATTCATATTTGAAAGACTCCTCCTTCCTAACAAACTTTAGATGAAGAAAATAAAAAAATCATTAGCTGAATATTTTATGCTATAATTATATATAATAGTTTAAACTCTCGTATTGTCACCCATTTCCCTTTTAAAAAATTGTCTTGTTCCGTTAATTTTTTTAATTGTGTTATTTTTATATGATTTGGTTCTGTTTCAAATTTATAGTTCTAGGCCTGGCTGTGATGATCTGTATAATAGCCCAGCTAAGTTGCAGGCCTTCAATTCTCAGCCCAAAAAAAATTTAGTACCTCACGTGTAACGTAGTGGACTAGGATGTATAAGCATCATGATAAGATTGATGTAGCCGATCCCAGACTCGCCTTTACAAATTCTAAAAACCCTATCATCTAAGGAGGGCATTTGCCTCGCAGTAGTTTCGCCGAGCAACACCAAGAACAACAATGGTATCAATCTGACTACCAAACCTTAATTCAATCTTCGAATCTCGTATTTCACCGTCCATACCTGATTCTGTTTCCATGTAATTACAGGGTATCGATTTGAAGGCTGGAGGTAAGAGCAAAAAGACTAAGCGCACTGCGCCCAAGTCCGATGATATCTACCTCAAGCTCCTTGTCAAGGGGTCCTTTTCTCCAAATTTTTCTATTTGCATGATTGTGCTCCACATATGCTAACAATGCTAGATTTGTGAAACAGCTGTACCGTTTTTTGGTGAGGAGGACTGGTAGTAAATTCAATGCGGTTGTATTGAAGAGGCTCTTTATGAGCAAGGTTAACAAGGCCCCCCTATCCCTTTCTCGTTTGATTAGCTTCATGAAGGGCAAGGTGAGTTTCACTCTCTTCAGTCTTCACTTTTCATTCTATTGAATAGAAAATCACATGGAAAAGTAGCGAAATATTTACCTAATAATTTATTATGTTGCACAAAAAGTTTTTAATGTGATCCCAAATGGTTTTTGTGAATTAGATTAATAGTTGAATGCCCTTTCCTCGTTACCTCTAATTTTGACCAGTAGAGGGATTGAAACAGAGATTAAAATTTGAATGCTGTTATATTTAACTGTAGACTGAGGTCACTTTTTGCTACCCGCATTTGTAAATTTAGCAGGAGTTGGTGCTCAATCTTTTATATTGGTGTTTATAATTATTTTTGAACTGCATGATTTGATAAATTTTTCAGGAGGGTAAGGTTGCTGTGGTTGTCGGTACTGTCACCGATGATATTAGGGTTTATGAAGTCCCTTCTTTGAAGTTAACTGCATTGAGGTTCACAGAGACAGCAAGAGCAAGGATTGAGAAGGCCGGCGGAGAATGCTTGACATTTGATCAACTTGCTCTTCGAGCTCTTCTTGGTCAAAATACGGTATTTATCAACATATTCCTCCTCTCATTGTTTATATATTTATGGTCCTGTCATTCTTATCTTGAATATAGGCAGTTGATGATTATCAACCAGTGCTTCTGAAGTTGAGTGAATATGAATGGTTCATACAATATTTACTGTCAGGCTTGCATAAGTTGAAGTTTCATTATGTAGTTCCAAAGTAAATAGTGTATGGTATTGGTCACTATTGGTGACATGCTCTAGTAGGGATTAATGATAAGCACCCGAAAGGTGTGACCGTTATTTTAATTGAATGTTGAATTACACAGAATGAAGACTTACAAGTTACAACCGTTTTCTTTTTATTGCCTTATGTATTTACTAATGGATATGGTAAAAGTAGCCAATGCATGAGATATATAAAAACTGGCATACCACCTTATGTAAATATTTTCAAACCAGTTGTTGATGATAAGGTATCTAATACTTTATAAGTTGTGTTTGATACTAGTCTAGAAACAAATGGCACTCAAACGTAGAAGCTTATATATGAGTACAAAGGTCTTGTAGAATAGTCAAATCCAATTTTATTGAGAAACTGTGAGTACGAGTCTAGCCATTATCCTTAATGTTTGTGTTAGTAATGAGAGGCCTGTATCAGTTAATTACTAGACAGTCACATTTAGAGCTTTCTAGACTCCATATAAAACTGTAGGCTAAAATTTGTGGTTGTGGCAAATGAGCTTCCCTGACAACTCATGCAGTATTCAAAGTTCTTTCTTCCTCTGGTCCAGAGCATTAAATGATAGGATCCTAGCTTTGAACCTTCTATTGTCAAGTTCATGTAGAACTTTGTCTTATTGATGTATTAGTTCTGGGTCTTCAATTCTGTTTATCACATAATGAAACACGTACGAAACTAGTGGGATAGTAGGTCAAATTGTATTTGCTTTGTTTTTAGTAATGGCATTCATCGGCAGCAGAGCATTGTTTTGCTATCATTATTGGTTGTCAAAGCGAATTTAGTAGTTAGCAGTTGAAATCGACTTATAATAGAATGCATGGATACAGGTGCTCCTGAGGGGTCCTAAGAATGCACGTGAAGCAGTGAAGCATTTTGGACCTGCTCCTGCTGTACCGCATAGCCACACTAAACCATACGTACGATCGAAGGGTAGAAAATTTGAGAAGGCTAGGGGAAAGAGGAACAGCAGGGGCTTTAGAGTATAAAGCTCCCAATTTTGTTCAAAAGTATTTTTCTTCAGTTGTGTTTTACTTTTCTCATGCTCTATATTGAACATCATTACCGTCCCAAGATAAATTTACTGTTTATTGTGTAATTTTTTTTTGTTCAAACACTAGGGACCTGTGGGAATGTATAGCGGTTTTTCACAAATTATGAGTAAAACTTTAGTTGCAAAATTATTTAGTTTCGAAAATCAAAAAACATTTTATTTTTCCATTTTATGCCTTGTAATATAAAATTAATTTTTTTGATGTATTCTACAATTTTCCTGAAGAAACATAATTTTTCATTTAATCAACATAATATTTAATAATTTAATATTTTTCCTAGTATACATAGTTGTACAATTATTTGTTTTTAACTAACAAATAAAATTTTTTTTAATATATGTTTGATTTTTATGATAGAAAGTGGGTTAAGAAAAGGAATAAGCTAAGTTGGTAATTTTAATTTATGTATTTTGTTATTAATTTTATTGGTTAGTGCATATTTTTCTACTTTGTTTAATCTAATTAATGTAGTTTTTAAATTAATTGTTTATGTTTTTAATTAATTACGATATTTATTTATTATTAAAAAAGTGAAAAATTAAAAGATACAATGCTTTCTAATTTTTATTTCATTGAAAGTTGTTATATTTGAATAAAAGATAATTAAAAAATGAAAAAGAAATCACTGATGTTTAGTCGGATTTAAGAAGTGTGAGATTTTTTGTTCAAACCCAATAAACAAAATAATTGTCAAATATGTTACCTTATTTTTAAAAAATGAAAATGAAATAATTTTCTATAACTAAACATACTCTGGAATTGTCATTTTTAATTTAATATCAAGTTGTACATGTATCAACTTATATTTACAATTAAACTAAAACAATTTTGACTTTATTATCGATTAGTTCAAAATCTATATTTGTTGTTTTTATATTAATGTGTAATATTTTTATGTAAAATTAATAATAATATTCATATATATATTTGAATATATTTTGAAAAATAAAAAATAGAAATTAGAAAACTAGATAAAAATGAGCATGTTTTCTATTTTTTAATTTCCTATTTAAAAAATGAAAAATTGGGAAAAATTGAAAAATGAAAAGAAAATTAAAAATTGAAAATAAAAATAGGTTCTTGAAACTAAACATGCTCTAGATTTTTGTTTTCCGAGCATGCACACCATGCGTTTTCTTTAATGTTCAATAATATGATATGATATGATGATATTACGTTGCCTTTGTAAAATCTCTGCTTTTGAGATGATTATTGAATATGTTGATTTCAATTGATCGGTGAACCATATGAAAATAATACAACCGACAATTAAAAGAAATATAGAGTTCCCTTCAACTTATATAAAATATGTTCCTCTAAATTGTTCATAAAAATAAAAAAATACTACAATATTTATCTTCATAGTATAAATATTGTTATAATCAAATACATATTTAATTGGAATTTGTTATAATTATTGTTCAACCACGTAATGTATAAACATATAGAAGGAGAAAAAGCATGAGGAAAAAGTTGTTCAATCACTATACCACTTACATTTTCTTAAATCACATCCTTAAAGCTCACTTTTATTTATCAAATTGAGAAAAAGTGAATACAAATTAAGTGATATTGGATAGGGTAGAGGATAAACATATCTTTGACTAAAATATCAAAATGGTCTTTGTTTGGATAAGTACAAACAAGACTATACTATATATGTGATGGAGTTCCATTTATATAGTGGTCTAGCCAAATTGAAGCTTAATCTATTCTTTTGGGCACCAAAAACGAAAGTGGGCGCAACGTAATTCATATAAATTGGCCGTTATAAAGTAAATTAAAATAGGAAATACGTACTAAGCAAGATTCCAAATTCCAAATACGTCCTTATCCTTCCCACACCTCCATTGAATCTTCTTCTATGTTCTGTCAATATCATCTTCAAGGATGAGTGTGACATTAGAATTAGATAATTTTCATATTTTATAATACGTTTCAACTCATGATTAGTTATGAGTTAAAGATAAAATGAATATGCTTAATTGAAAAGTAATAATCTTATAATTTTTTGTATTATTATGTATGTATAAAAATGATCTTAGTTTAATTTCTTCAGAATCAAGGATTCCAAAGTTTTAATGTGTTAAAAACTTCCTTTTAATACCCCCATGAGTATAATAAGATCACAGTTGTTGATATTGTTCTAGTGGTATATAAATAATATTTCAATTAGATATAATACTCATAGACTTTAATTGATAATTATTGAATTTGTGATTATAGTTTATCATAGTTACAGTTTTTGAAATTTTAATATATGTTTTATTAGGACCAACAATGCCTCTAGGCAAACAAGACAATTATTATATTAAGGAGCCAAAAAAGGGGTGCGAAAAAGTTGAATCCCAAAATTTTGGACTTTATGAAATTCTATAATATATAGGAATGTAATATCAAGATATGGAGATTAATATATAACTTCATAAAAACTGAATATATCGCCTTTTAAAATCTGATGTCATTATTAAACTTTCATTTTGAATGAAAATTTGACTCTTATGCATTCTTTTAGGGAGGAATTTTACATTATTATTGATGTAGATGATTAAAATTGTAATTTTGTAACTTAAAAACATATACAACTTTTTTAAGAAAAAGTCTTACATTGTGTGACTATTTCACATTTTGGATTTATAAATTTTTATTTCAATCTCCATGTAACCCAATCCAAGTGTTTGTGAATAGTTTCAGTCTCAACCCTTAGATTGAGATCTTTACCACACGGTATACTAATTTATATTGTCTAGTCTCTTCAAAATGTCCCGGTCCAGATACTAGACCTTCATTGTATTTTTCTGATTATATCCAGTGAATGCATGTTGCATTAAAGTTTTTGTGTTGATATTTCAGGAATGATATTTTAATCCGTATGTAGTCTAAGCAAGTTGTAGATATAACTAGACCTGTTCGCCGGGTCGGGTTTAGCAAGGCTTTTTAATAAGAAATACTAACCCAAGCTCATACTTTAGAATTTCGGGCTTGAACCGGGTTTATAAGGTAATTTGCAAGCCTGGCCCAGATCCATGAATAATTTTTTTTGTTATAAATTTTTTTATTAAAATAAATAGAAAGAATATAAAATAAATCAAAGTATACTTACATTTTAAACATAATTGCATTGTTTACTTAAAATTTTTAATTTTGGTAAAATTTATTAGAATCAAATATATAAAACTAATAGTATAAAATATAAAATTTTAAAATAGTTATAAATTTAATGTATAAATATATAATAAAATAAATAAAATTATTCGTCAAACCAGGTTCGGGTATTTATATAAAAACCAAGCCCAATCCATAAAAATTTGAACTTTGACGGGCTCGAGTTCAGATCGGATTTTTTGAAAAAATAAATGTCCAAACTCGACCCGTTGAAGATGGCTCGAACCCGGGCCGGTAGTTAGTTGATGTGTGTAATGATATCACGTGTGGTGACGAAAATAGGCGAAAAAGTATGATATTACTTAATTAATAATGCAGTCTGTCTGAAGCAAGCAAATGCTGGTGTCATCAAATTATGATGCCAACAAAATACACGAGACAAACAGTTCATTTTCTTAGATATTATTAAGCATAACTGTTTGTCAGCCGGGTTGGGTGGGGTTGGGCCCGGTATGAATTATACAGTATGATTGAGTATTTTTTTACAATATCAAGTAAGTTCAGTCCAATTCACATTTTAAAATTTCGGATTAGGATTGAGCTTGAATTAGGTTTATGAGGTCATTTCTAAAATCGATACATGACTCATACTATTTTTTTTTTAATTTTTCCATGGAATAAGTATATATAAATTTAATTTTTCCATGGAAGTAATTTTGTTATACAATTGTGAATAAATTTTACATATATAATTGCATTCTCTAATTAAATTATTTAAAACACAGTACAATTTTTTTGTATTTAAGTTCAAAAATCAAACATGTTAAAATATAAAAAATCAATACAATTAATTAACATAATATATAAAATTATTAATCATCATACTAGACTCAGGCCGAGTTTGTGTATTTACATAAAAATCAAGTCAGACTCATAAAACTTCAAGTATTAACGGACTTGGATCCAGGCAGGATTTTTTTTAAAAATGAATATACGAACCTGACCCATAAATACGGATCAGTAGGGCCTGACGAGACCTTTTTCCATTTACCGTATTTGGGTAGTCATATTTTACAAAGATTAGTCTGAGCATCCGAATCTATTAAAATTCATAAATTTACATAAATACCTGAACTTTATATATTATATATAAAAAAATTATTATTATTTTATATATTTTAACCTAAATTTTATTGGTGAATACAATAAATTAATGAATTCAATTAAAGAATATATAAGATTCAAACATATTAGCAAATTAGGTTTCACGAAATCCATAAAAAAAAAGTATTTAATACGTCCTTCGCTGCATGCCCACAGAAATATAATTTATTTTTTAAAAACATATTTTTTTTCATTCAAATAATAAGATTATAAAGTTAGTGGACGTATCATTTACATGATATGATAGGATTGAATATCTGTAAAATGTAAGATTCTTCAGAATTTTTTTATTTTTCAAATAACATAAAATTTCATTAACTATACAATATCTCACTAAACGTTTGAAAACGAGTGGTAATGAGATATTTCTCTCCTATAAAGTACTACAATCTTATCAGCTGCATTAATATCTGGACCTGAATGGAGATATTTATGGTCACATATAGGATAAAAAAAAAATACTGTTTTAAAAATCTCTAGGTGCTATTTTGAGGATCGTCACTTAGTTAAGTCTAGCATCTAAATCCTACTGATTAGCGCCTAAATCCGTCTAGGCCTCGATTAATCCCCGCCTAGACCCCAATTTACCTTGACCCCGATTCACCTTCGACCGCCCGACTAGAGCCCAGCGCTTTTTAAAACACTGAAAAAAAGTAATTTTTATAGTATAAGAAAGCATCAAATATTCGCATGGTCCTATGTAAATATTTAGGATAATACTATAATGTGTTTTAACACCGGCTTGAGTTTCTTTAAACTAGTGACTAGAGGTACAAGAACCTTAAATTGTGTATAGATTCTGTATGGATTGACGTTAGTAGAAGTTAAATAAGCAACTTTGATTACAAATTAATAGATAGGCTAGAAAAAGAGGTAATTTAGTAACATATTAAAAGATCCAACTCTTTTCAATTTTGTTTTTCAAACTTTTTCATCCATCGTATCATTTCGAGTTTAAACTTAGTTGTTGTAAGTAAAACATTATAGAAAAGATAGCACGATACACTCTTAATGCCAAAAAAATCTATAATTATAACCTCACTTTGGACTTAGTTTTTATTTATAATTCCATTCATTTTCAGATAAAGAAAAAAATTTGATAAAGTACTGTTAGAGAAAGAAAAAAGAAAGGCAAAGAATGAATGGACATTTGACAAAAATTGGCCGAAAACCATAACAGGTGAGCACATAGAAATGAAGCTTCCTCTTTCCATTAAATTGGTATCTGCAAATTGGAAACTCAATAAAAACCCCTTCCTTCTTCCTTCCCTATATTTATCCTCACTCTCTCTTCTTCTCTTCCTCTAATGGAACACACCAATGGATCAAACGGATCCCCACAGCCAGGAGATCAAGTTTCTTCTCTCAATAACTATGCCAGTAACGGCAAAATCATGCTTTTTTCAGGAATTTTTCTTTTCGCTGCTGTACTAGTCGTCCTCTGTTTCCACAGCTCCGCTCGCTGGATTTTCTATCTCCGCCGCCGCCGCCGCCGCTACATCCTCTCCCTCTCCGCCGCCAATGCTCCTGCTTCTCAAGGACTCGATCCGTCAATTCTGAAAGCTCTTCCTGTATTAGTTTACAGTTCGAAATCTCACGAGGCGGTGCTAGAATGCTCCGTGTGCTTATCGGAATTTGTAGACGGCGAGGAAGCGCGAGTGCTGCCGGCGTGTAAGCATACGTTTCATAGCTGCTGTATTGACATGTGGTTTCATTCTCACTCCAATTGCCCGCTCTGCAGAAGTCCGGTTCAAAATGGCGTTTGTAAAATACGCGCCGATTCGGGCATTCCGGTAAAGGTAGAAAATGAGAGAGTTTGCTCTGCTTCTACGCCGCCGGCGACTTTATCTCCGCTGGAAAGCGAGAAGATAACAGCTGATCTGGTGGGCATACTGGTGGAGATACCCACATCAAGTGGGCAACAAACGGTTTCACCTTTTCGGGCATAAGTCTCGGCCCACATTCCAAATTGGGCCCAAGCCCAATTGTTTAAAAAATTTGTTTAGATTTATAATGTTTATGGAATCCAGTCTGCGTATAAATTGTAAATTTGGTTAATAGGTTTGGATATTCTTGGAATGTACAGTATAATATCGTATCCTTGTAATTCATGATCTACTCAACCCATGATTTAAGGTACATTGTATGGGTAAGAGTATAAATTATGATAATTTTCATTTTATATTATATATAATGAGATTTCAGCTTATCCATGTAATAGTTTCAATTTTCTTTTTGATAAATTAAGTTGAATTTTATAAACTTATGAAATTTTATTTGGTCCCAAGAACTTATCTTTTTGTACTATAATTAGTGGACATAAACGATTTCCTGTTGCCTTCATGATATGATACCTTGATTTTACCTTTTTTCTCGATAAATTTAATTGTTGGAAAATTGTACAAATTTTAATTGAATGGTATTTTTAATGGATTTACTTGTGATGCCAAAATTTGGTCATTTAATACATTAATATTAAGACAACTCAACATCTTGACGACTTGATTAGCATACGACTTTTTTAAAAAAGATTGGTAATTTTGGTACATGAAGTTTAAAAGCATTAATATTGTTTGAAAAGATAAAAAAATCCATTTAATGTATAAAATGGGTCAAGTAAATCTCAAGAAATAGCTTAATTAGTAGTTTGGTACATCTTCAAGTTTGCAAGTTGTTAAATTATAACATTTACTAAATGATAATAACTCATATCATGGGACCCAAACATAGATTTGTGATGGCTTCTGAAGCCTCTCCGATTTATAAGCTAGTTTTTTTGACGGGGGAGTGTAAGTAGTAAAAAAAACTCCTTTCAATACACCTTATTGCTAGAAAAACTAACTAGTCATGTTCATTTTATCCACATTTATTGTAGCAGTTTTATAAGAGTTAAAAAAGGTGGTTATTTTTTTTATTTTGGGTATAGTTTGAGAATTACCACTTTAAATATTTGAAAGGTATTACCTCCCTTTTTTTTATAGTTACACATTACACATATTTTAATAAAACAATTAAAAAGGGTATACAAGTACTAATCAACCTTTAATGTTTTAAAAACTGTGCTATTAATATAATGAAAATAACAAAAGTAGATAAAGGTATGCGTGGAAAAAAGATAGAAAAGAATCATGAAATTTTGAAATAGACTGCTATTTCACGTATCACGTTTTTTTGGGTATATGAATTATTAAAAAGATGGAAAATGAATAACATTTTTTCAATCCTAATTGTTGGTTCCAGACTTCAAATATTGACCACCTAACTTTTGCATTAATCTCAATTCAAAGTTTTTTTTCATTTGTTAGATTACCTGTCAATTGATTAATTGGTAGAGACTCTGCCTATAAAAGACAGTCTTTGGAAATCCAAAAATCATCCAAAAAATTAAGAAAGCTTTTAGTTCCTTTTGTAGAGCATTATTCCTGCAAAAGAATATTTTGAGAGTTTTCTCTTGTAGAGTAATTTATTACCACAAAAGAGTAATTAGAGAGGGGGTTGAGTGATTTTACCTCGTGAGTAAAATTGGGGTGTTTTCAACTGTCACCTAAATTAGTTTATACCTCGAGTTTGGGTATACTTGAGAGAGCTTGTATTTTGTATTCCCATTATTTATTAGTGGAGTTATCGGTACCAGTGGTTTTTCCCTTTCAAGAGTTTCTACTTAAATCTCTGTGTCTCTTTATTGCTTTACTTGTTTTATTTGTTGTTGCGAATCTATTTTAATTAATACACATCACCTGGATACCGAATTATCTGTTCGGGACCTAACACTAATTTGATGCTTAGTACGAGTTTAATGTCTGCAACTAGATTACAATTTATTAATGCTTGAAACTGAAACACAAGTTTAAAATTACAATTCTTTACATTACTGTCATTTCTTACAGTTTAGTTAAAAGAATTACACTTGGTATAAATGTAAATGAATAATGAACTTAAAATCACATTAGCGAAGAACAACATAAAAGGGAAAAATGCTAAACTAAGCTACCGGAAAAAGGAATTCCAGCCAGAATCAGCCAAGCATCGCCGACCAAGAAATTAGAGACAGTAAAATTAGCTGCATCAGTAGCATTAATCACATGATAACCAGTCCACGTAATTCTGTTGCTCGTATCTGATCCTGGCCCGTTGTTTTCATACTCCGCATAATACAATGTACTCAATGCAAAGTCCCCACTCCAAATTTCCCAGCCAGCCCGATTTATCAAACTATCCATAAAATTTTGCATATAAACAGTTCTGGAATACTCCTTCCATGGCCTCCCAAGATATGTCCGAACACTAGTCAAACCCGCTGTAGCCAAGTCATCGGCGGCTTTTATTACACAATTGTGGATCGAAGTGCCTGTGTTTTGGTTCGGATCAGTTCTGCCTTGTGCTGTAATAGCGTTGAATTGCCCGCTCATTGGTAGGCGAGGATATATGTTGCAGTTTTGGAATACTACTGCTGCGTTTCCGAATATGAAATCTACTGTCCCATAAATGTCGCATTCCCTGTAGAATTGTCTAAGGGAATGCGTGTATAATGTGTCTTGGTATCCTTCAAAACTACAGCTGTAAAATGTCGATAAATCAGCCCCGTTTCGGACCGCCACAGCCTGATGCTTGATTGGGCCTGCTGTGTTGCGGAATGTCATGTTCACTGCCACAAAATTTGGCGCTACCACAGCTGCAACGTTCGTTGAAATAAAGGTATAGTTAGGGTATAGGATGGGCTAAGAATAAATGAAAAATGGTATAGTTTGAGTTAATTAATTACCAAATGTTGCAGAATTGAAAGTAGTCCATCCATCAACGACGCTACGGTTTCCAGTAATGATTGTCTGATTAATGCCATCGCCAACAATCATCAAGAACTTCTTGTTCTTAGCAATGGAGACATACTCTTCGTAAACACCAGCAGTCACATAAACCATGAAATAACCATTAGAGCCATTCAAATTAGTGGGAGCAGCAGCAATAGCATCAGTAATCGTAATGAAATCCCCATTTCCATTCTGATCCACAATCACAATATCACTAACCATAACCCCAATCTCATCGTCCGCCTGGAGAAGGCGTCTCCGGCCCGGCCCCCCGCGCCGGTGCCGGCTCACAGAGTCATACACAGATTGCACCTTGCTTGACATTTTCAACGGCAATCTGCCGTTTTTAAAACCAAGCAATTGACTCCCTTTTGGCTTCCAATCGAGCCCTTTAATTGTATCGGGAACCCAGGCTTTAGCGAACAAAGCTAAGGAAACACTGTAAAGCATTGAATCGTTATATAAAGGAACTGAGAGGTCATTAATTGCAGAATCTGAAGCTGTTGACTGGAGACCGTCTAAGCAGGTTTGTTGGTTGGTTAAAATGGCGCTGAGTAGAGTTTGGACATTATCGGCTATAGTTTCAGATAAAGTTTGATTTGTGGCGTCAACTGTTTGTAATGAAGTTGAGAGGAATTCCATGTTTGATTCGGCTAAGAATTTGCAGTCGTCGAGAGCACGAATGGTTGATTCTGAAAGAGAGGATTGACGGGAAAGATAGGTGTTGACTAAGTTTAAGAATTTACGGGATTGAGAGAGTGACTTGCGGACGGAGAACCGGCCGTAGCGGTAGACATTGGAGGGTTGATTAGGGAGAAAGGATAAGCAGTAGGAAGGATGAGGGGTTGATTTGCAGAGGGAATTTGGATCAGTGGGAGAGGAATTGTAGTTATCATCTGCTGAAGATGAATGAAAGAGAAGGAGGAGAAGAATAACAACGATGGGGTTTTTGTTGCTTGGAGTAGTAGCCATTGACACTGCTTTAGGAGAAAGAAGAAGGTGCTGCTTTGATTCAGAATTTGAGAAGTGGTATTTATAGGGAGAATATGGGGAAGAATTCGCGTATTTCTAATCTTTTTTATTTATAATGTTTCAAAACACTTTTTATATTAAAGCAATATTGTAAAAAGTTAGGTGGGGTTACATAGTTTTTTTTTTCCAAATTTGAACAAATGTTATTAAATTGTACATGATCACCTGGTCGACCAGTTTTTACTGTATACTACCTTGATTCTGGCCTAGGTGATTATGGTGGTATTGAAAAAAGAGATGAAACTGAATGGGATTGAAAAACTCGGTAAAATGTCAATCAAAATGAAAGTATTATTTCTAAAAATATGTTTATGATGATGTAATTTTATTCCAATTTTTTAATAAATTAATAATAGAATATATATTCATGGTTCACAGATCAAATTCAGTTAAATCAATGATTTTACCACTTTGATATCTCGTGCAATTATCAGAATTAAAAAAATTTCTCTAACCAACTTCTTTAGTGATTTTTATGTGATTCTTGTCAAACAATAGATTCAAACAATAAATTCTTAAGAAGAGGAATACCACAATAAATTCCAGTCATTAAAAGGTTTTAATTGTAAGAAAAAGCACCTTGAAACTTTATAATTCATCAATTAAATAATAATAATAATTATTATTATTATAATTCATTAATACAAATCCATAAAAGCATGAGGTTTAAAAGCATAACATAGAATTTTAATAAACTAAAAGTCAGCAAGTTATTGCAGATTGCAATGAATCATCATATTTTACGTAAAGTTATTTTAGCCTATTATATATATATTAGTTTAACCGATTTTTCTTCAGAATTAGGAACTTGCATATAAAGACTTTTCTATGTGAATCTCATTTTAATTTACCCTTCGTTCCAATTTATAGTCAAGTGCCCTAAAATATGTAAATTTTTCCGGGTGTGATTATTTTATTTTGAAAGCATCTAGAACCTTATTACATTAACTTTTAATTATTTTGCCTACTCTTCTCTGGATATAGATGTTAGTAGTATATATATCGCATTTCATTTAAATTATTAACATTAAAACATGTAGAAGAATGTTTCTGTATCCATCGATGTTACTTGATAGATTGAAGTTGCATGCATAAAAAAAATTAAATTTTATTATAAAGAAATTGATAGTGAAAATATTCATTCAATTAAAGAATGTTTAACTAACAAAATTGAAACAATTATTTGGTTGAATCAAACAGCGTTTTCCATTTGCTATACATGATTTCAATGCAGACATACATGTATGAACTATAGAGTAAAGGAAAACACGGAAGGACTTAAGAAAAATCATATCTTGCAAGTGCAACTAATAAAAAATAAATGTAGAATATCATAAAATACATCTTTTTAGCAAGTGCACCTTCACTGGCGTAATAGCCATAAACTATATGCAGCTTGTTAAAAGCTTAGAAATAAACAATTACTTTGAAAAAGGTTTAAAATGTAAAATGGGGGTATACTGGTTGTCAACCAATTGATTGCATCTCAAAGTCTCCCCCTGCGCAGTTAAATTCGATCGCAAGACAAAGGCTAAATTTGGTTCAGAGAACGAGAATGAGATTGACATTGACTTTTCAAAAGGGTTTAGGTACTCATTTATAGTCAACTAAACTATTTATTAATACACCTAATTCAGTATGTGAAAATGAATTTTTATGGAAATGCTCGGTTTGTGATACAAAAATGTGATTTGTCAACTCTTTCAAAATAAAAAGATATGATCAATTAGTTTGTCTGCTTTGGAATTCTGTGTTTAATTAATTATTTTATTAATGAAGCGATTAAATTCATCATTCATCATTCATTAATAATTTAGTATTAAAGAATAGATGCCACAAAATTTGAACATTGAATTAATTAAACACTATTTATTGTAAGCTTAATTTCATGTATTTTTAATCGAATATGACTAAAAAGTTGGTGATTAAAATTATTTTGTTGTCACGACATAAGAGATGTTACAAAGAGAGTGATAGTGGTATACAAAAGAGGTTAGCAACAGTAGTCTTTGGCACCGTTTATTCCTATTAAGTTTCGGAGAATGATTGCATAAAGACACATTAGATTTTTTTAACAAAAATTATATGATGTTGGGTATGTTGGATGATGTTTTGAATACGAAATCTCATAGAATGATAAAGTTCCAATGTTTATTTGGGCGAATGTATATTTAAACCCTTGAACTTGACATTTTTTTTATCATTTATCGTCAACTTTGAGAAGTATTTGTCAATCTCCTAAATTTGGTAAAAGCATACTTTCAAATCCTTAATGTCATGTATTAACTTGTGATACGTTTGACTTTTCAAATATGTTAATTTTTTAAATATTTTCCTCTTTAATTCTTTACAGATGCATTTTTAACAGGTTAACATATGTTTTAATGGATTGCTACTTCACTTTTTTTGTTTCACGGCTCCCCAATTGTACATTAGTTTCTCAATTGTGTGTTTTTTTCTGGATTTGCTTCTTAATTTTTGTTTTTTCCATAAGCTTTCACTTTTTCAATTATCAATTTGAGTTTTCAAAATAGAACGTGAATATTTATAAGATACAGATTTTAATTTTAGAAGTCAGTCAATTCTTTCTATTTTGTTTTTAAGTGGAAAATTGATTTTGTGGTATTGTCTTCACAATTGCAGCAAGCACTGAGACACGACGCACACTACTTTTATTGTGTTGTAGTTTCAATTTTTTTTCTTGCGATTTCAAATTTGATTATGATTGGAAATTATGTGCTTCTCTGGTTGATTTTTTACTATTAATAGATAGTTGTTTTCTGTTTTTTGTGTTTTTTATTTCGATAGTCAAGGTTAAATCTGAGAATAGGTCCGGAATGTGACGTCTGAGGATTCACGATTGAAAGGGGTTGAACTCCAACAAAATGATAGTTAATTTCACATAAATTTTTTTAATTAGAGTACCTTTGTTTCATACTTTGTCTAAGACCCTTAGGACCGACCTTGCCGACTGTACATTAACTTATTACTGATTTCTCTTCGTTCTATTTTCTTGCTTTTTGCAGTTCTGATTGTAAATTAACTTGTTATTGAGTTCTCTTCGTTCTATTTTCTTGCTTCTTGCGGTTTTGGTTTTGATTTCGCTTAAGTTTTGTTTTTCTACTTGGTTTTCTCTTTTTAATGAATCGTTGTTTCATTTTTTTTTTGGTTTTACATTCTCCTATCTACCTGTAGACATGGCTCCCAAACTCATGGGACTACATAAAAAACCCATGTCTAAACCTTTTCACTTACCATTCACTCTTTTGAGAATATACTCCAGGGAAGAATGGAGGCTCATGAATGAAAGACCTTTTGAGAACTACCAGAGAAGAAACGAGATGTATGAAAGACATAAGTTCATATTCTAATTTGTACTAGCCAACAAAGAAAAGACAACAATTGAAACTAAACACACTCCCGATGTCTGTAAAGAAACACAATTATCTTGCATATTCTAGGGATTCAAGTAGGAGCTAGGACAAAGCAATATAGTTTAAAAATAATTTGTGTGAACTTACTTCTCTTAATGCTCGTTTATTTTTAAATTATCTTTCAACACACGCTTGACTGGTTCATTTTGTTATTAACTACGTTGAAGCCCGACTTAGATTAGATATGTGGCAAAGCCAAGGAACCACGACTCTCCATAAAGCGCACTATAGTCGAGGTGGATTATGTCAATGATCGGAATGTATGTGAACCATTTAGATGTTCTTGTGGAAGATATAAAATGGGTGACTATTGCAGATAAAAAGGGTGACTGCCGCAGCCAATTGGTCATTTAGTAGTGGTAAAGATACTAAAAGGACCTTCCTCTTTCGAGTGCAGTTAGTATAAGAACTTTTTATAGTACTGCAATTTTTTTCCAATATATATCTGATTCTGGAACTTTTTATATCATGAATCGCTTGCGACTCGGCTACAATTTCTCTCCACATATTGATTTTCGAGGACAAAATATATGAGATATTAAAAATGTTAATAGCTTCAAGTAAAATCGTATTGATAACCCAAGAAGTTGACACTTTTCTAATTTATTTTCTTAATTAAGCAAATGAAGTGCATGTCCTAATCCTACCTTAGCAAAAGGCTCAAGATACGGCCACAAATCAAATCTCGAGATCCATTTTCTAACAACTCCTTTCTTTGATCTAAACGGAATTCTCAGGATGTAAGTGTGGTCTGTACCATTAACCCCCTCCGTTGTCCTTATTGGTTCAGAAATTAATTTGTTCACCTTAAAAATCCATTACATGGACAGAAACAATGAGAGTTCTACTCTACTCAAACATAAATTATTTGGATTCACTATACATACTTACATATCGAGAGTTCTACTCAACTCAAACATGAATTATTTGGATTCACTAAGCATATATATACACTTACAATCAGAATCTCAGGTTCTGTATCGAGACCTTGCCGCTGTATCCTAAAAAGCATTTTATTCTCTAAAGCACGTACTTGGTCTAGTATATAAACCACATGCAAGTTAACGAGAAGAAGCTTATCACATACAAAAGAAAAACAATGCAATAATAACTTTTTTTTCCTTTGTACTATTCTTCGTCTAAATTGATTCCGGGATGTTGAAATCTGATTACAAATAAGTAAAATAATATGTCAACTATATTATCTAATTTGTTAGGATTAGATTTATTTTATTTGAATTTAAGATTTTATCCGTTACTTATTTATTTTATATCATATTCTGAATTGTAAACCTGTAAATATGCATTAATATCAATAAAATAATATGTGCCTAGAGGTGCCAAGAATACTGCATTTGCAGTATACCTTTCCTCAATGTCCCGATTCATATTTGTTCCTTTGAATAAAGCTAACACGGAGATGGAGGTTATATAGAATAGTTCAAATAGATTGACCAAATACGTTCATTAATGACTGACAATAGTAGAGGTAAAAAAACAACCTAGACCAGGCCAAACATGTTCCTCATATATAAATGTTATAGAAGATCAAGAGTTGTCCTCCGCGCTGTCCTATTACATTAGCTTGCCCAAAGTATCAATGGGGTGACAAAATCACAACATTAGATAACATAGGTATACTCACAAGAAATTTCTTCAAAGTTCAGGGATTAAAAGCCTGCAGGATGTTCAGCAGAAGATGTATTATCTCTTGCAGTCTAGCTGCAATATCACCCCAACCTATCTCAAATCCTAAATCCTTGCAATCTACGTTAAAATAGCAATAAGAAAAGAAAACTAAAATTTTCCACGAGAACGAAAAATTGTATGCAGAGAAGAATCTTACATGAATTCGAAATCAAAAATATGGTGTATCAAATGGAAAGCTTAATTCTGCCTTAGTAAGGGCAGATTGAAGTCATCAGGATATTGTCTGAATCCGCTCATTGAACATCAAGGACTACACATTTACAATCATTAATATACTTTCATTTATCACTCTTTTAAATATTATAAATGCTCCCATTGTCATCTGATCAACCAAAATTTTTGAAGCGAAAGCTTGCACATGACAATTTATGGATCTAACAAGGTTCATGGTCAAATGTTTACAGGTAAACACGATCATAAATTATTGCAAAACTTACATGCCCCCTTTGTGTTTGTGAGCTAAAAGAAAGTCGCATATGAATTCTTAGCAGTCCTTGTAATGAAACATGATAGAAGAAAACTGGTGATTGAGGAATAGAATACCATTTATTTCCGGTAGAAAAAAACTTGGTCGGGCGAGGAACATCCATATTGAATGGCTTGAAATTTAGCTCAAGTAGATTGGGATCAGTAGACCTAAAGACATTCATAAAAATGTACAATGTAAACAATTAAGTATAAAGGACTTGAGGGGTTATTTACTATCATAAATGTCCGTGAACATTACTAGAAACAAGACCAAAATCAAAATAGGAAGAAAACAGATCGCTTACAACCCATCTACAAACTTTTCTTTGAAGCGAATATGTTGAGAAACGTCCAGTTGCTCCACAGTGAGTAAATGTGCATCAACGGGTACATATTCCCACACACCTGGTCTTGGACGAATGGCCATTGCCACAAGTGGATTTGAAACGATGGTTTCCTGTACTAAACATGTGCACAAAACCAAAGTTTAAGGCATTATATAATTTGGAGAAGGATACATAAACATTGCCATAGCCAACCATTAAATTAATAGCAAAGGATACAAAGTAAGGTTTTTTTAGTAGCAAAATTTAACATCAGTCACATAAGTTACTAGCTTTGCTGGGTTAGTTGGTTTCGGTGCCAACCATTGTTAGTTGTAACCTCTTTTCTGAAGTAAAGTTCAGATTGTAACAGAGAAAAAACCAATAAAAACTCACCTGAGCAGCTTGAAGGAATTTACCAAAAGGACTAGCTATAAGCTTGATCCTAACTATATATTTTATGGAAGATATATAAAGTTCATCAGTCAAATCACGCGGCTGCATAATTTTTTTTTTCTTGAGTCATATACCTTGATCAAATCCCAAAATAACCGTCAAATACGCACAAAAAAATGTGAGAGAGAGATACATAGCGGTACAGTGGAGTTATCTGGATCTATAGAAGAGGTAACTAAATAGATTGAATAAGATTAATGACTTGTAGATATATTACAAGTATTTATAGTAGTGGCTGTATATAATCATATAATGACAGAGCGTGCGCTGCTATCTAACTAATATTCCCGACGTTCCCACCATTCTAATAGCTGTAACAACCTGCAAACGATTTGTAACAAACTGAGATGGAGTTGCTAAGCTATATGCTATAGTTCATGATACCACCATGCATGTCAAAAAAGATATAATCATCACCCTAAAAATATATATGATCAACACCGTAAACGACAAATCACTATAGATAGATGGTAACCATGACATTTTCCTCGTTTTGCTCCATTTAACATATGACAACTATTTAAAGATAAAACAATGTCATCCATCTGCATGGCCTCCACAAAAAGTCAAATGTAACTAATTTGCGCAAAGTTTTTCTATTTGACTAATTAAATTGCTAATTTTGAATTAAAGAATAATGCATGGACAAAAATGAGTCATAAGTCGAATATTTGTTTTCATTAACCATTAATAGATCCAAATCTGTATA
Source organism: Euphorbia schlechtendalii (assembly GCA_949673415.1). NCBI lineage: Eukaryota > Viridiplantae > Streptophyta > Magnoliopsida > Malpighiales > Euphorbiaceae > Euphorbia > Euphorbia schlechtendalii. The sequence goes on along the minus strand of CATIWQ010855040.1, from coordinate 6,507 downwards.
TAAGTTATTAAGCTTTACAAACAATATCAACAATGTAAAATTAGAAAAAAGCAAATGAAAAACTAAAAGAATTATTGTTCAAAAAAGAAGAAATATTGATATTTTTGATGTCACCATGGCCACTACAGGAAGATTAAGAGCGAAAGTGTTATTTATCTTTGGCCTGTCTTTGTTCTCTTGTTTGGCCAATGGTGAATTTGATAGCCAACATGGTTGCAGCTCACTATGTATATCAACTCCTCATTAATCTAGCTAAATAATGCATTGCGTTTTTAATTCAGTGGTTTTCATTTTTAAAATCCACGTCAACGTAATTAGTGTTACGATTAATGTACTATTATCTGATGATGGAATACTAGTTGAGACAGAGCTAAAAATAAAACTAATATATTTGACGTTTAAACAAAGACAAATGATTTTTTTATGTTTTTTTTTTTTTTTTGAAAGAGAAATATAATGACATGTAATATTTGTTTTTAAAAAGTTGTTACACTAACATAAGATATAGATGTGAATTTGTCTATATATTTCAACATTTCTTAATTTTAACTTTTTATTTTTGCCCAACAGCGGATGTCGAATGTAATGTGAGCAGACGTCATCTTCTAGGTAAAGATGATGAAAAGAGTGATAAAGAAAAACCAAAGCTTGATGGTAACAAAAAGAGTGCTAAAGATCCACCAGTCGAAGGCGCACCTGGAGGAGCGGGCCCAGCAGTTAGTGCTGATGGTGTTCACGATATCACGAAATTCGGAGCTGTAGCAGACGGAAAGACCGATAGTTCTGCGGTGAGTTTCGAAAAAGACTTTGTCATGCTGAATTCATGTGTGCGGTTTTCATTCCATTATAAATGTTTTGTGCATTCGTGCAGGCTATAATGAAGGCATGGCAAGCGGCATGCGCATCACCCGCAGCAAAGATATCAATACCAAAGGGTTCCTTCATGACTAATCCTTTAGTTCTTCAAGGCCCTTGCAAAAACACTAAACCTATTGTTTTTGAACTTCTTGGAACTTTAGTTGCAACAACTGAATTAAGTGCATATCCTGAGGATACTTGGATTTTGTTCACTCGCGTTTCCAATGTGTTAATCACCGGCGGCGGAACTTTTGACGGCACTGGTCCATCAGCTTGGAAATTTAATGACTGCAAAACAAATAAGGATTGTGCCAGACTTCCTTCCGTAAGTTCTACTTGTAGTTATTTAATCTTATTTCTTAATTATTTTTAAACTTTGCAATTTAATATCTAATACATTAATTATTACTAACTTACAAAAATATCCCTTTGCAGTCAATAAAGTTCCAAAGGGTGACAAATGGAGCAGTTAGTGGAGTTACATCCCTCAATGCCAAGTATTTTCACTTCCACGTCACTGATTCCTCCGGAATTAAATTCGATAACATCAAAGTTACTGCCCCGGCTGATAGCCCCAATACCGACGGCATTCATTTCAGCGACTCCTCCGGTATTTCCGTTACCAATGCTGTTATCGGCACTGGTGACGATTGCATTTCTGTTGGGCCTGGAGTTGTTGATGCCACCTACACCGGCATTACTTGCGGACCTGGACATGGACTCAGGTGCATATAATAATTCCTAGTTTTGTTATCTATGATCTGATTTTTTTTTTTTTTTTTTTTTTTGAGCAATAAGGGTTTTTTAATTTCTCTAGTTGATGTTTTGAAATGATATTTTGCAGCGTGGGAAGCATAGGCAAGAATTCAGGAGAAGCCCCTGTGAAAGGAGTTTCATTCATAAAATGCACAATTAACGGAGCAGATAACGGCGCCAGAATAAAATCCTTCGGAGATTCACCGCCGGGAACAGTTTCGGGAATTATATTCGATGACATAACAATGTCAAATGTGGAAAACCCAATAATCATAGATCAGAATTATGGAAACAAAGGAGTATCAAAAACTGTAATTACTGATGTCCATTTTAAGAACATAAAAGGAACATCTAAAACTCCGGTTTCGGTAATGCTCGATTGCAGCTCAGCCAACCCTTGTCAAGTAGAGCTAAGTAACATCAATTTGCCAGGAACTGCCACGTGTACTAACGCCAAAGTTACATCAACTGGTCCAAGTGTTCCAGCTTGTTCAGGTGCATCAGCTGGTCCAGCTGAACCAGCTCCAGGAGGTGAAGGGGCTGCGCCAGGTAAAGCAGATAAAAAACCTAAATAATATGTATGATTCAGATTTATCGTCTATGATAACTGCGACTTTTTTTTCTTATACTTGTATATTAAAATCTCAATCTTTCTTTCTCAAATTTATATATCTTAGGGCCCAATGTGTTTAAGAAAAAAGTTATGCTCAGAAACTGGAATTGTTTCATTTTATGTAATTATACCACCACTTTTCTTATGGTGAAATGTGAAAGGAAAGGAAACTCCATGTGTATTTTTTTTTTCTTTAGATCATTTTTTGTGAGTAACACTTTGCTACAAGTCAAATGTTTTACATGTATGAGTTAACTAATATTTGACTTTTTCAAACTTCGCTATCTTAAATATACACTTTAGGGGGTGAAAGATTTGATAAAGCTTTGGAGATGGTAAAATTTGTTGGAAAATGATTATACTGTTTCTTTAACAGGCCGAAACAAAGCTAATTATGTATAATGGAGAAAGGGTTAGATGTTTTCATTGACGAATCTATGTACGATAAAATTATCATTACCGTGCATTTTTTAACTATTAAATAATTTTTCACATTATTTATTCAATGGTTCGAAAGAGTAAAGTAACGAAAACTGGTCCGAATTTATCATAGAATTTTTTGATAGATTAAATTGATACGTTGAATTTTATAATAAATTTAACTTAAAGATTAAAGTTTGAGTATCTGTTAACTCTTCGAAATAACAATTTAGATCAAATGTTCAAACTGACACGTGTCACTGTTCAAACTGACACGTGTCACTCTCCTCTCACACAAAATTAAAGGGTGAAATTATACTTAAACTTGATTTTGGATAAAATTGCTCCTACAGTATGGCAACTTCAAGTCCCACTGTCCCATTTCGGCTGGGCATTTTGATAAATTTGTTCATGTGTATTCAAATGTTTTTGCTAGAATTTTAAGGTAATTGGATCGACTAGTTTAATCAATGCGATCTTGACATTTCATTTAACAAGTCAGGAGAGTGTCGAGTTTACATTTGTTACGATTTGGAGTTCGGGAGCAGCGTCCCCAAGTGTGGGGTTCGAGGGGCAGCAACCCTCGGCGGGTTTGAGGGGCAGCAGCCCCTGGCAGGGTCTCGGAGCAGTACCCTGGGCTGGGGTTGAGTTGCTAGGTCAGCTCAAAAAAATTTTTATCCCTGAACCCATGCATCTTTTGAAAAATTCATAAAAAAAATGAATTTTGGACCAAAAAACAGTGTGTCTGTCGGACACAACTGAAACCCGAAAAAAATGTCTTTTAGACATGGCTACTACCCGAAACAGTATGTCTATTGATATTTTGATTTTTTATTTCATCAAAACAAAACTAGCAGACATATAGAGGAAGTCCGTTGTTTTTTTCATAGAAAATCAAATTTTCGTTCTTTGACAAAATTTCTGATTTTATACCATTAAAAGTTTGTTGAACCGACCAAATAAATTTCAATTTGATAGCATATACGCGACTTCAAAAATATTGTAGAAATCCCCCGAATTCCGACGTTTTTTTGTACAGCTAGTTTTTATGCTCATGATGGGCAAAAATGACGCAGTGGGGAGCCATTCATAATTCATCCAGTTAAAGTTGCACGCATTTTAGGAGAACTTGTAAGTTAATAAAAATTTAAAGTACGTCCATATCGGAAATATACTTAATTCTGCACTTCACAGTCTTGAGAGACTGTAACTTGCCTATTATTAATTATTATGTTAGGAATTGGATTGGGAATCAGTTGCTGCTGGATTATTGCATGACTCTGTGGAAGATACAAATGTTGTTACTTTTGAGAGAATTGAAGGGGAATTTGGTCCCGCTGTGCGCCATATTGTAGAAGGCGAGACTAAGCCACTAAGGTGATATGCTTTACGGGTATACTGGTGCTCTTTAGTAGCTTATATATAATCTTAGACAAATAGTACATGTTTTGAGCACATATTAGATTCAACTTTTTTTTCTGCTGCTGGGTATCCAAATTAGGCAAATTGAAGTGTAAGGATGAAAGTGATTCAGAAGAAGACCTGCGACAGATGTTTCTTGACATGACAGAAGAGGCGATTTATCCTTACTCATCAACCTAAGCGCTAATATAGGAATAGAATGATGATTTTCAGGTCCGGGCATTATTGTCAAATTAGCTGCAGATTACACAACATGTGTACACTTTCGTATATGCCACACACAAGCAGGTACTTAAGGAAAAAAAACACTGAAGTTTCCATCAAGCATTAGTTATGTTCTGAACCGTACTGATTCTCTTCAGTCCAGTATTGCTATGGAAACACTACAGGTCTTTGCCCCACTTGCAAAGCTGCTAGAAAAATGTATCAAATCAAGGTATGAGATTTGCATATATTGACTTTCTTCTGGTCCATCTTTTTTATCTTTTGGTCTCAAATTGAGTCCAACTATCTGTACAACGTCAAACGCATTGTTGATATGATATGCATTATCGTGATGTCATATGTTATTGTGAATAAGATCTATTTGCGATTGTGCTCTTGAGTAGATTTACTTGTAATAATTGCAAATGCATAATTATATGTGATAAGCCGACAGTATTACTTTAATGTCTAACTTTCAAATATTTGGGATGCATAAAACGTTAATGGATTTATAGAAAAAGGAAATAATACAAAATGAAGACTTATATTTGTGTGTGACAAAGACTATTTGAATTTGGGGTATTTCAGAAAATTATTTGATATCAATATCCTAAACTGGATTATATTTGGGGCATATGAAATGGAATATTACGTGATTTTTCTTTTATTTGTATGGGAGTGGCTACGACCGCAAAGATTCTTTTGCAACCACTTTTTGATATTGTATCTCAAAAAATTTATTTTCACATTCTGCTTGTTCATATCTAGGCACTTTCTTGTAAATCCTCATTCCAGAGACATAAGCAATGGCTGCAACATTCAAATACACGTAGTGCCAGGCACAAAATTGTGAAAGTAAGTGTAATTGATTGTAAACTATTACTTCATACTTTTATTGTTTTGAAGACCAAGAGAAACAAGAATTTCATCTCTTGACCAGTTCTTGAGGGAGCAAGCAGCACTTTCAGCTGCTGAAATTACAGTGGATGATTTTATGGGCGACTCAGAAGAGGATAGTGAGGTAGAAGAGTTTGCAGATAATGGCCAATGGATCAGTCGCCCATGGGAGAGAATCTTCAAGAACACTCTGGAAAATGGAAAACCTTCAGATCAAGGGAAGCGCTCTAAAGATCCAATTCCAAGCAGCAATGGAAGTGTTTGGGTCCCCAAGGTCAATGGGAAGCATAATAAGCATTTGCAGCAGTCGACACTTGAGCCCAAGCTGGGAAATGGCTTTGCCAAGATTATGCAAGCTCATCTTCCGACACACAATGAAGTCTTGCCTGGTTTAGATTGCCTTCTTGGCACAGTGTTGAAGGGCATTCAATCCAATGGTATTGTGCAGTATGCATAGATCGAAAAAGGTAATATTTCCTTCAAGAATGAATTAGTTTTCATACTCTCCTCAGTGATTTGTACAAAATTGGAGCACACTCAATATGATAGTGAACCGATGGGCAAAAGGCAACAGGATATATGTTGAAAACATATGTTACTTAAAATGTTAGATACGGCTATGTATGGTTTGGAGGAGGAAACTGAGGAGATAGGCTGTACGATCTGCTAGTTTAAAGTATGATGTTGCGTTTTTCATATTTTGCATAAAAGAATAAGCTGTGTGTACAGGCATAATGGCAGAGGTTACAACAGCATTGGCAGTTGTAGGCATAGCTATATGTTCATGTGTGGTGAGTTTCTGTGAGATCTGTTTATATGGTTATAATTGGTATTAGTTATGTGACCTTCATATGTTTACTTCCATTTGTCCAGCTGAGATTGATAGAGGAAGGGAATGGCTGTCATGCTATTCCATATTGATAATTTGGTAATGCACAAAGAAATTATTCACTGCAGACGCTTGTAAAATTTTTCATTCCTGTTTTTCTTCATTCTGTTTCTTTCAGGTTAAGGCCTGCTCAAATGTGGATCTGGTTCTGGGTGTTTTAGGACGGTCTATGGGTTGCAGCTAGCCGCATTCATCTAATATGTTGTCTGTTAGGCAGTAGGCCCAATGTAGTACTCCCTGCTGTTTCAAGCTTGGGTAAGAAGTTTTTGTTGGAATTGTTGATGTGACCTAGTTCTAAAAGCATTGGTTCATGCAGTGTCACATTATAAAGGCAATAATCTACTGCATTTATACCTTGTGCTATAATATGAGTAAAGTATCCATTGATTGATAATCATAAATGTCCCAAGTCTGTTTTAATCATGGGAATGAATGAAACGAAAGACTT